>CABHPR010153407.1:0-30331 GCA_902168415.1 Peromyscus melanophrys | reverse complement strand
TCCTAGACCCCTGAACCTGGGTCACCCAATCCTAGACCCCTGAACCTCGGTCACCCGTTCTTAGACCCTTGAACCTGGATTATAGCTAAATCCTGTTACAGTTTATATGATCATAGACATATACTGATCCATGATGAGTCTTAGACCAACCCTAATCCTTGTCCTATCTCCACATTGACTGAGTCCCAAGGCTGGTCCTATGCATACTGAGCCCTGCTCACAGCTATTTGACCACTGTAACCATGTTCCCAGGCTAATCCCTGACCTGCCCCAAAACAGATGCCATTGATGTCTCTTGAATGGTCCTTACTCGGTGTCCTGACCGACTCTAGGTGCTGACTAAGCCACAGTCTTGGCTTGGAAGGCATCTGAACCTTGGTCATGTGTGCCCTGATGTGACCTTACATCAAGGCTTGAATAGTCCTGGTGGCCTACTCCTGAACCAGTGTGCTGGCTTGCTTTGAACCTAAGTCCCTTCTAAGATGTCCCCCGAGGCCACCTCCACCCACCCACTCCCCGTGAGGGAAGCCATGTGGCATCTAGCTGGCCTGGATTCTTGTCTCAGGATCACAAGGAATCTACGGCACCCATCTCCCACTCCTCCCTGATGCTCCAGGCCATGGCCAGGGGTGAAGCTGGGCTGAAGCACCTGTCACAGCCAATGTCTGCCCTTCCTGTGGCCATTTTTAGTCAAATCTTTACCTTTTAGACTAAGGTGGAACTAAAGGAACATTCTTTCGACCACTTGCTCACACATACTTTTATGTATTGCCAGTGTGTCAGACCCTGCGCCCTGTTTTAGAGTCTAAAAAAAAAGGATTTAAAAAGTCCCCATCCCTGCAGATGTCCAAGGCATCAGAAAGCGTTTGGGGAAGAGGAGAGTAAGGCCCCTGGTGACCCCGTGAGCTGCAGAGACTGCTGAGCCCCGCTCACAGCTCAGGCTCTCACTGTGGAAAACAACAGGAAGAATAGCTGTGGGTCCCAGTGGTCCCCAGCACAGGGGGGCAGGAGACATCCAAGCTGGGTTCTGCTGTCTTCCCACAGTGACTCCCAGACTCAAGTAGATTAAGGCTGATTATTGGAATCAATCCCAGGTTTTCCCAGGCGCCCTGGAGGCTGCCGCATCCCATGTAGAGGCAAGGGGGTGTGGGCAGGTCCTCCAAAGACTACCCTCCTAGCTCAGATCCAGCCCCTCTTCCCCTGGGTCTCTCTTTTGTTTTCTTTCTCTTCATCCTTCCTCCTCCTCGCTGTTTTTCTTACAACCATGGTTTCCCTCTCTGAGGTCCGATTTCCTCCAGCTGCCCAGGGTGCCTCTCTCTTCTCCGCCCACCCCTGGCTGCCCCTCTGCCTTTCTCTGTCCCTCTCACCATCCGCTCATCCTGGTCTCTGCATTGTTGCGAGTGTCTCTCCATCTCTACCCCTTGATCGTGGAGTTTTCAGTTCGTCTCTCCTTCCCTCCCTCCCTCCCTCTCTCCCACTCCATTGCCTCATCCTGCAGCGTGGGGGTGGCTCTGTGGGATCCAGGCATCAGGAGACAAATGTACCCGGGCTGGTAACCAAGGAAGTCGTTTCCTTAGCAACAAAATCTACAGGCAGGGGCTGCCCTGCCCTGTCCCCTAGCTCTGCTAATGCAGTAACAGGACAAAGGAAGAGGGAAGGGGAAAAAAATGAGAAAGGGAAAGAAAGAACGGATGTCAGGCTGAGTGCCTCAGTGGGATGCTGCTGTGGTCCCTCCAGGAAGGGACAACGCTCCTCCGGCACCAGCTCATGGTCGGATGCTTTGGGAACACTCAAAATCTGAGGCGCAGAGTGGGTGAGAGTTGAGGGAGGCAAAGTGGAGGGTGTTAGGGTAAGCACCTGGAGGACGAGACCACGGGTCGGATATGCAGAAAAGACAAAAAAGGCAAACAGGGCCTGGAGCTCCCAGGCTCAGCCATCCCCAGACACCAGGGGGATCCCGTGACTGAATGAGAACACAGTGAGGGGACCAGGTGAGTGTGGAAAGTGTCCTACAGTTTCTGGTCCCTCAGGAGTTCCCCTCGGTGGGTGCCGGGGTAGGAGAGTATAATGAAGGATGCAGAGATCTCCCATTCCCTCCTCCCTGCTGAACTGCTAGGGAGAAACATGGAGGCCGGAACCACCCAGGGCACACCAAGGCGCGAGATGCTTAAAGAAGTTAGGTAATTCACTGAGACACAAAGGTTGACGACAATGCTTGGGTTGGAACCAGAAACCAAGAGAGCCCGTTTGGAAGGTGAAAGGGGCAGAGAGGGTACTGGGAGAGAGGAGGGGGAGCAGAGAGAGAGAGACAAAGACAGAGACAGAGGGGGAAGCAAGAGAGGGAGAGAGAGGGGGGGGAGGGAGGAAAGGGGGAGGGAGAGAGAGAAGGAGGGAGAGATCGAGGGAGGGAGGAAGGGAGGGAAGGAGGGAGGAAGAGAAGGAGGAGAGGAGGGAGGAAGGGAGGGAGGGAGGGAGGGAGGGAGGAAGGGGGAGCCTTAAATCATTGCTCTGATGACGCACCCTGAATGTGTGAGCACCTGTGCAGCTGTAAACGTCGGTCTCCAAAGAACACTTCTGTCCAGGTGCATTCCCTTCCAGAGAGACAGGTTGGGTCCCCCCTCTAGGCTGGTGCTCAGGATTCAGAGGGATGTGGGAGGCATGAGGACGAAGGGCAGAGAGCTGTTTGTGGGGACAAGGAAACACATCCCACCTCTTTCCAAAAAGCACTGACGCGCAGGGTGAGGTGCACGCAGCAACGCGTCTGTCTATTCACCGTCTTTGCCGATTTACAGCTCCCTTCCCATCTGCAGCCTCTGTGTTGCCCGCTTTCCACTCCTCCCAGGGCCAAATGTCCTTAGGACTCCATTCAGGCTTCTTCTCCCAGGCACCCTGACCACACAGATGGTGTTCAGCCTCTCCTGAGCCACCCTGATCACGCCTTTGGAGGTGGCAGTACATATGGTCATGTTAGAATCCCCAGGCATGTGTGTGTTGTGCATGAGACTTCCTGGAAAGCTGTGTGTGCAGAGGCAGGCTGACTCATCAGAACAGCAGCTATGTGGAGAGGTGGGAATGTTGCAGGTCCAGAGCCCAATTACAGTTTACTCTGGGCTCTCTTCAGGGCCCTGAGTAGCCGTTCCTTAGCTGCCTCTGTTGGATCTAACGTCCTATGACTCACAGGTCATAGGTGAAGGTGAAGCCTTCTGGAATGTTTTAACTCAGCAGACCCCGCAGCGTCCACCAACCCAGGAGCTAAGTCTGTCATCAGAACGCACCGAGGCCTCCAGCCAAAGCTCCTCTCCAGCCAAAGCTCCTCCACCAGTGTATTTGGAAAGCGTCTCCATCTGTGACTGGCCTTTTCTATTGCTATGAAAAACTTCATGAAACAGCTTCCATGTTGGGACATGGAATCTGGGGAGACCTAAACCTGTGTTCCCGGGCCACGGTCACTCCCATTTGGCTCCAGAATAAACCCTCTCTTCTTTGGAAGTGAGAGCTGTGTTTTTACATTGACAGTGTGTATGCGTATATATGTGTGTGTGTGCATGTGTGTGTGTGTGCGCGCACAGGGGTATGCTCATGTGTGCTCACATGAGTGCACATGGCTGTCTGTATGTTTGTGTGTGCATGACCATGCACATGTCACACGCCTCCCCAGGCCGTGAACTCCGTGAGTCTGAAAACCCAGTCTTCCTCCTTCGTTTACAGATGTCCCCTGACGCAGATGGTGACAAGCACTGGCCTGATGCAGAATCATGTGCCCACCATGTCACATCCCGCGCCTGCTAGAGCTCAAGCATTTGAGGCCCAGGATGGGAAGATCCATCTTCTGGACACTGGCCAGAGAAAGGGGAGAATGGGAGCTAATGGTTCCCATGGTGACAGTAGCTTCTGGTTGCTAAGCACCAATTATGTGCTGACGGAAGCTAAGTGTTTCACAAGCCTATCACCCCAAAGTCACTCCCAAGACCCCTGTGAGGAAGGGACGCGCTTATCATCCCCATTTCATGTCAGGATACCAAGGCTCAGAGAGGGAAGGTAATGTGGCCCGGTGGCACAGCTTGGAGAAGGTGGACGAGGACTTTGAACCCAGGAAGTCTGGTGTGGTGGTTAGAAAGAGAATGGTCCCCATAGGCCATTTGAATGCTTGGTCGTGGGGGGAGTAGCGCATCTGAAAAGATCAGCAGGATTAGGAGGTGCAGCCTTGTTGGAGTAAGTGCGCCCCTGGGGGTGGGCTTAGAGGTTTTAAAATCCCAAGCCAGGCCCAGTGTCTCTTTCTGCTTGTGGATGTAGCTCTCTGCCTGCTGCCATCCAGCCGTCATGATAACAGACTAACCAAACTGTAAGCAAGCTCCCGGCTAAAAGCTTTCTTTCATCAGAGTTGCCCTGGTCACGGTGTCTCCTCACAGCAACAGAACACTGAGGCATCTGGTTTGAGAACCTACTTATGTGATCATGTGCTGCTACATGGTAGATGTGGGGCAGATATGAGGTCAGGATGAAGAAGGAAGCTGTGGACCCAACAGGGATGCTGAGGGTCGTCTACCACAGAGGCGAGGAGGAGACACGGGGCACATAGTCCGTCTTTCCGTGGTTGCCTAGACCTCAAGGACTCAGATTGGGAAACAAGAAGCCACTCAAAGCTGTGGTTCCCAGATTCACACAATGAAACCCCAACTTCCCACACAGGGGCATTTAGCAATGTCTGGAGGTGTTTGGGGGTTTTTCCACAGCTGAGGGTGTTGCTGGCATGTTAGTGGGTAGAGACAAGGAAGGCCGCGTCTCACCCCACAGTTCACGGAACATACGGGTGAAATGATATGGACACAAGCCACTCTGAGAGCAGTGGGCTCAGGGGTGGCCTTGCAGATGCCTCCCAGTTCTCAGCTGCATGGATGGCTCACAGGTTCCCATGACAACCGCCAGGCAAGGAGGGACCTTGGATCCTGTGGCTTTATAGGTTTTCTGCAACGCTTTCTCCTGCTGGAACTACCCACCCCCTTCCCCACAATCCATAGAGAAGAATGAGCTAGAGAGGAAGGTGTGGTCCGAGACCTTTTCCTGATGATAAATGAGGGCACAGGACTAATTTGGGGTGGGGTGTTAAAAAAAGGAAGTGTAAAACCACAAACGCCCAACTAGCATATGTGGAAGAGACTGGAAAGGGAGGTGTTGAGCCAAAGCCATGAATTGTCTTTCCAGAAAAAAAAAAAAATTATGTGTAGTTTTCCAATCCACTAAGGGGCTGAGGATGTAGCTCAGTTGGTAGAGTGCCCGGTTCCATCCCCAGCACTTCATAAACCAGGTGTGGTAGTGCACATCTGTAACCCCAGCCTTCAGGAGGGGGAGACATGAGGATCAGGAGTTCAAAGTCATTCTGAGCTGTTGTGATTTCAAGGCTAGCCTGAGCTACATGAGACCCTGTCTCAACAAACCAAAAATGAATAAATCCATCCCTTGGCGCCTCAGTTAGGCAATTAGACTCTCCGTGTTAAAACAGTGGGAACCTGTTTTTAGTATTGACTGTTATAGAGCTTCCCACTCTGGGGTGCACCCAGGAGATGTCTAAGCAAGCAGAGGGAGGGGAGGTATGTCTGGCATCTAGTGAGTTCGTATAAAACTCCACCTTACAAATTTATAATTTGTAGCTTTATTTCCTATCTGTCCCGACTAGTTTTATGTCATCTTGATACAAGCTAGAGTCATCTGAAAGGAGGGAACCTCAATTGAGAAAATGCCTCCATGAGATCCAGCTGTAGGGCATTTTATTAATTAGTGATTCATTAGGGAGGACCCAGCTCATGGTGGGTGGGGCCATCCCTGGGCTGGTGGTCCTGGGTTCTATAAGAAAGCAGGCTGAGCAAGCCATGAGGAGCAAGCCAGTAAGCAGCACTCCTCCATGGCCTCTGCATCAGCTCCTGCCTCCAGGATCCTGCCCTGCTTGAGTTCCTGTCCTGACTTCCTTTGATGATGGACTG
This sequence comes from Peromyscus melanophrys, assembly GCA_902168415.1. Lineage (NCBI taxonomy): Eukaryota > Metazoa > Chordata > Mammalia > Rodentia > Cricetidae > Peromyscus > Peromyscus melanophrys. The sequence continues at coordinate 24,353 of CABHPR010153407.1, read as the reverse complement.
TGGTGTGGAAGTGTATGCTGAATTAACCCTTTTTTTCCCTAGTTGCTTTTGGTCACGGTGTTTATCACAGCAATAGAAACACAGCTGAGTCAGTGGAGTTTGAGATTAAAAAACCCTGTGCCTCTTCATTTCCTTTCTCTGCTTTGTGCTTTGTGGTTGAGGATGTGAGCTCTCAGCTTCCTGCTCCGGCCACCATGTCTGCCACCTGCTGCCACGCTTCCCTGCAACGATGGACTCTTATCCCTCTGGAATCATAAGCTCAAATAAGCTCATCTGTAAATTTCCTCAGTCATGGTGTTTTATCACAGAGACAGAAAAGTAACTAATGCGGGGCTGGAAGCATTTGTAGGGTGCACTGGGCCAATGAAGCTCCCTGGTGAGGAGTGGGCAGGGCGGTGGTGATGAATGTCCAGATGAGCCAGTAAACAGCCAAGAAGTGAGTGAACCAGCAAATGAAGCAATGCATAGGATGGATGGATGAGAGTGTGAATGAGTCGTGGACGGATGAATGGATGGGAAAAATCACTGGATGGATGAATGAGTGGATGGGAAAATCACTGGATGGATGACTGGATGAATGAATGAATGAATGGATGAGAAAATGAATGAATGACTGGATGTATGAATGAATGGGAAAATCACTGGATGGATGGATGACTGGATGGACAAATGACTGGATGGATGAATGAATGGATGGGAAAATCACTGGATGGAATCTTCAGAGGTGACTTCTTCCCCTCTGAATGTGCTGTCCCCTCCTGTTCCTTTGCACAGCCTATGAAGCCAGGTATTTTGCACACGGCAGCATGCAAGCCTGGACATCACATTTGCTCAGATGTCCCGTTGCTGGCTTCTGAAGGTTACAGCTGTTGAGTGACTTTTTCAAACTGTCTTTGCAAGTATCATATTCTTTGTCATGGATCCCACTGAAGTCCCTGCCCACAGTCAGTGTGGTGGACACTGTTCGCTGGGCATCACCATCTTAACCAGAGCAGCTGTGACTACCCACTAGCAATTCGGCCTATTGATGTTCCCTCATGGAAGCAAGAGTTGAGGGGTCATTAGACCCTCATCAGATTCCAGCTCCCTACTCAGATACTCACAGAGATCTGCCTGGCTCTGCCTCCCGAGTGCTGAGATTAAAGGCGTGCGCCACCACCACCAGGCTCCCTACTCAGAGTTCTTAAATCAAGATTCATCTCACAGATGAAGGAGCAGGTCTGAGTAGGTGAAGAATGTGTCCTAGTCAGGGTTTCAATTGCTGTGAGAAAACACCATGAGCAAAGCAAGTTGGGGAGAGAAGGGTTTGTTTGACTTACATTTCCACACCATAGTCCCTCACTGATGGAAGTCAGGAGAGGAGCTCAACCAGGGCAGGAACCTGGAGTCAGGAGACGACGCAGAGGCCATGGAGGGGTGCTGCTCACTGACTTGCTCCTCATGACTTGCTCAGCCTGCTTTCTTATAGAACCCAAGACCTCCAGCCCAGGGATGGCCCCACCCACCATGGGCTGGGCCCTCCCCCATCAATCACTAATTAAGAAATGACCCTACAGGCAGAACTGATGGAGGCGTTTTCTCAATTAAGATTCCTTCCCAGATTTGTCTAGGTTTATGTCAACTTAAAAAAAAACCACACCTGTCCCCCAGTAACTCCAGGAAGACTGTATTGCCTAAAACTCCCCAAACAGCACCACCACCTGGTTTCGGCACCACATGTTCAATTGCCTGAGATTACGGGGACATTTCCCATTCAAACCACCAGACGCCGACTGCTCAGATCCAGACACCCCTTTTATAGCTGAACCTGTGTCTTTCCAGATGCTCTTCCTTCATCCTCAACATTCCGCCCACTCTCTCTAGTCAGGGCGCTGTGGTTCAGAAATATCACACAGCCCTGCTGTCTCCCAAGCTTGGCACCCCTCTCTGTAAATCCAGGGTGTTGAGCTAGGTGAGCCCTAAGGATTGGGAGTATTCATAGAGGAAGAAGGGGTCATGCGTAGGTGTGGAGTCAAAGAAACAAACCAACCCCTGAAGAACTAAAGGGTCGGAGAAGGGAAGGGCTGGTCATACCTACTTCCCCTAAAGCATCAGCGCTGTCCGCACCCCCCCCTTCCCCCACCCCACCCCAGCCTCTGCCCTTTTCTACAAGTCTTTGAGCTGAATGACCCGAGGCTGGAGAAACCTCACCCACTTCCTGGCCTTTCTAGGCTGCCCTGAAGCAACAACCAGCCCATCCCTTGCCTCCTGGACTGTGGAAAGTGTCTAATTAATAAACACGCCTTTAATGCGAGTTGATGTTAAAAAGCGACATTTAAATGCTAATTATTGTTATCAGGGCCTGTTTCCTGCCTAATTAAATGCATGGATTCTGTAATTATTAGCTAATTCCCAAAGAGAAGCCAGGCCCTCAGGTGTTACAACTTTCTCTCAGCCATTGACCTGATTCTCAAGTCCTAGGAAGACAAGCCTAATGGTCTTGGGGCTTGAAAAGGGGTGAAGTGGGGTCCTGGGGGAATGTGGCTTTGCTGGTGTGACCTTCAGGGCCCAGTTGTCAGCTCCCTGTGGCTCACTTAGCCTTAGGAATGTGACCCCATGTCTAGAAAGTGAGAGGCATGTAAGGGGACCTAACCCTCTGAAGTACTGGTGGCTGCAGCCGCTGTGGGACCTGCCACCTCCACCCTGGGTTACATTTTCTGCCAGCTGCTTTGAAAGGTATTTTACACTCACTTTGTCTTGTCAGCTTCGTGTTGCTACAATGAACACCTGATCTGGTTAATTTATAAAGTTAGATGGTTTCTTTGGCTCCAGGTTGTAGAAGCTCCAGCCCAGGATTAGGCAGCCCCGTGGGCTTTGGACTTCTGGCCATGGTGGCATCACCGCAGCAGGGCTTGGCAGAGAAATCCGCTTACGTGGTTTTGACTTTTCTAGACTCTCCCATCAACAGAACTGTTCAAGGAGCCTGGCTTCTTTGTGTGCATTAGTATTCCGTTCCTTTGTACCGCTGAAAAGTAGTGCTCCCATGTGTAAGAAATGTTTTATTGCTATTAGAGGTAGCTCGCGGTCCACATATTTCACGTGTCTCCCGACCTCAGGAAACGTTGATGCATATCTTTTTGTATCTCCTCCTAGGCAAAACTTTTCTTCAAGCAAAGTACCTCCTCCCTGCATCCCCAGAAGTCCGTGGCCGCAGCAGCTGGCCACTCCCCCTTTTCTTCACTTCCTTTGTGCCTATCCTTTTAAAACTAGCCAACCACGGGGCTGGAGAGATGACTCAGGGGTTAAGGGAGCTTGCTGTTCTTGCAGAGAACCCAAGGTTCAGATCCCAGCACCCATGTGGTGGCTCCCAACCATCCATACTTCCGGTTTCAGGGGCTCTGACGCCCTCTTCTGACCTCATCATTGCGTGCACCTGGTGCACATGCATACACACTGGCAAAGCACAGAGCTTTAAAAAACAAGCTAGCCAGTGTGAGGTGGGATCCAGCCAATGGGGAAAAGACACTGTCACCTTCTGTATTAGAAGAAACCCCAGTGGCAGCATGTGACGGCGCCCACATCTAATCTCAGCACTCAGGAGGCAGAGGCAGGCAGATCTCTGTGAGCTCCAGACAGAGCCACATAGTGGGACCCTATCAAAAACACAAAACAATACAAATGAAACGAACCTCCTGTGGGTCATGGCTTACCCTGTCTTTACAAAAAGAAATCTCCTTGTTAATTTACTTTCACTTCATTCCCAGGATTTTGTTATGCGACACCAAAAATACTTGTTCCCACACACATGGGGCGTACCACAGTTGGGACACACACCACTTGTGGTTTGAGTTCTTTCCAGTTTGGGGTTTCTTGGGTTTTGTTTGCTTTTATCAATAAAAACTGCACAAGCATGTACCTGTACTCTTTGTATGGACGGACGGTCTCACCCTCTCAGTTAAGTGTCCAGGAGAACTGCTGTCACAGTCCAGCGTTAGTTACCCATGAAATTTGCTGCCAAATTTCTCCCAAGAGGTCGCATCATTTACATTCCCATCAGCCCTGTCAGTCTCTCCCTTCTAGACGTGTGTGTGTGTGTGTGTGTGTGTGTGTGTGTGTGTGTGTGTGTGCTATATGTATGTGTGCACATAAATGCAGGTGTCCCTGGAGGACAGAAGAGGGAGTCAGGTCCCTGGAGCTGGAGTGACAGGCAGTTATGAAACCCAGACATGAGTGCTGGGCACTGAACTCGGATCCTCTGCAGGTGCAGGAGCAGTTGGTGCTCTGACAGCTCTGGTCCCTGTTTCTCTCCAGGGTGAGCTGAAGTGTTCTTTGTCTATCACCGGGGCAAGTGCCCTGCTGAGGACAACGCATCTTGGCCTCAAGCCCCTCCCCTTTCCACTCTTTGGAGGAACCAGAGCCACTCATTTCGGTGAAGTCCAGGGTGTTGACTTTGCTATGTTAGCTTGTGTTTTGGTTTTGTCTCTTTCAGACATCTCTGTTCTTGTGAACCCAGGCACACAGAGGCCTCCTCCCCAGAGCACCCACTGTTCACTTCCTCACGCTGGTGCTGGTATAAGATTAGTCCCAAAACTTCCCTGTGGGAGTCTGTCAGGAGACCAGCTCCAACCTGCTCTCACCTTGGGTGGAGGAGAGAAGAATTAGGAAATATTAGGTAGAAAGATAGACCTAGACAAGGAAAAAGGCAGAGACACAGGATAGCTTCGGGACAGAACTTTATTCAAAAGGGCTTTTTATAATATGCCAAGGGGAGAGTCAAAAGACCCTCCCCTTGCAAGATCAAAGCACACCATACAGCCAAGTGTAGACCCTTCCAAACACCTGGTACACACTCCTGGCCAAATCATCTCCTTATGCAGCCCTGCTGGGTAAAGCAAACTCAGATTCTCTGACCCTGATTAAGGTCTCACTAGGAAGCCTCTGTGGGCCAGCACAGTTGCCCAAAAGCTAAAATACATTTCTCTGACTTCCAGCCTACAACAGGTAGGGAAGCAATGGATCCCCTATGTCCACCACTAAAAATGAGCCAGAGCATGGGGGATGTGGCACATGGTTAAGAGTACTGGCTGCTCTTGCCGAGGACCTGGGTTTGGTTCCCAGCACCCACATGGTGTCTCACAACTCTCTCTACCTCCAACTTCAGGGGATCGGATGCCCTCTTCTGGCTTCTGCAACACTGCTCCCTCCCATCTCCCTGTCTCTCGGCCCAGGCACAGGTGGTTAAACACATGGAACTCAGACAGACAGATGATGATAGATAGATGATAGATAGATAGATAGATAGATAGATAGATAGATAGATAGAGATAGAGATGATAAATAGATAGATAGTAGATAGATAGATGATAGACACAGATGATAGATAGATAGATAGATAGATAGATAGATAGATAGATAGATGGATGATAGGTATGCAAAGCAGAGATTTTACAAGAGGCCAAAATCACCACCCCTAACTCCATCCCAAAGGTGCCCGGTGCTGTGGTTCAGTGTGAAATGACCCAGAGATCTCCATGTTGGATGCTCAGTCCCTTCCTGAGGATGACTCCTTGAAGGCTCTGGAAACCCTCTGGACCTGCCAAAGGTCCCAGAGGACTTTGGGGCATCTTGTCCCCGCTCCTCCCCCCTCCTCTCTCTCTCTCTCCTCTCTTCTTCCCTCCCTCTCTGTTTTCTGCTCACCATGAGATGTGCACCCTCCTCCACCACGTGCTCCCTCCCATCTCCCTGTCTCTCGGCCCAGGCACAGGTGGTTAAACAACAAAAGCCGGACCCTCAGAAACCCTGAGCCAGAACAAAGCCTCCCTCCTTCATGCTGTTTCCATCACCCTGGCCATGGTGACAACTACCTGCTCCAGATCCTGCCGGGGTCTTCGGAAACAGAGCACAGAGTAGATGCCTGGGCCTCAAGTCAGCCCCAGGTCAGCAACGTGGCTTAGTAGGTAAAGGTGCCTGCCACCAAGCCTGACAACCTGCGTTCAGTTCTCAGGAGCCACGTGGCAGGAGGAGAGAACTGACTCCCACAAATTGTCCTCTCACACAGGTGTGCCGTGGCACATGCCCGCCCAGTAATCAAATAAATAAATAGATGGTGCAACAAAACCTCAGCCCCACTGGTTCACCGGCTTCTGCCTCCTCAGGTGTGGCCTGTCATCTGGGAGGTGAGGAGAGGACTCAGTCTCCGGCCCTGCTCCAGACCCTGATGAGAGTCAGGGGTCAGTGTCCCCGTCACACCTCACCCAAACGCTCAGTTGCCCACAGCCAATCACTCTGAAAACAAGAGTGTTTGTCTTGACTCGAGAGACAGAGAGATGGAGAGGTCGTCATGACTGTCCGGTTTGTTCTGCTGTTGACCTCTGACTGTGCTAATCTACAGATGTTGTCACAGCTGTATATGCAGACGGGAGGGGAATCACAATGGACTGGACGTAGGGTTTGCCGCTATCTGCAGAGAGGTTCGGGGATAAGAGGGACCACTGCCAGCTGTGGGGGCTCACCCTGTAATCCCAGCACCTGCCTGGGAAGGGGAGGAAGGAGCCTTTGCTACATAGTGAATTCAAGGCTTTCCTGGGCGCTAAAACAATCGCCATTATCCTCCCCATGTTGAAAAACCAAGAGCCAGGGTGTGGCTCAGTGGTGGAGTGCTGGTAGGGTGTGGCTCAGTGGTGGAGTACTGGGGGTGTGTGGCTCAGTGGTGGAGTGCTGGTAGGGTGTGGCTCAGTGGTGGAGTGCTGGGAGGCGTGGCTCAGTGGTGGAGTGCTGGGGGGCGTGGCTCAGTGGTGGAGTGCTGGGGGCGTGGCTCAGTGGTGGAGGGCTGGGGGGGCGTGGTTCAGTGGTGGAGGGCTGGTGGGGTGTGGTTCAGTGGTGGGGGGCTGGGGGGGTGTGGCTCAGTGGTGGAGTGCTGGGGGGGCGTGGCTCAGTAGTGGAATGCTGGTGTAGCCTGACTACAGAGGGCCCTGAGTTTGATCTCTGTGCTGGGAAGAAAGGAAGGAAGAAAAAAGGAGGAGGGAGGCAGGGAGGGAAGAGGAAGGGAAGAGGGAGAACCTCTCTGGATACACTTCAGGAGGAGCAGCTGTAGCTCACTCCCATTCAGACTCCAGGGCCCATTGAAGAACCAGCCTGCTCTGCTTCCACCTTAGGTTTAAAAGCCATCTTGTAGACAAACTAGGTTCGTTCCTGTTTATGATTAAACCTGTTTCCCAAGGATCGGGCTAGGCCCCGCTGTAACCCTGACTATGAATGGTTCTGTGCTGCCTGTTCTAGGAATGGCCATCATGTCTTTGTTCAAAAAGTTGTTTATACCAATCTCGCAACCCTGCCCTCGTTTCAAAAGGTTGCATGACCCCCCATGACATCCTTGTCATGACCACCTGTGATGTCTTGCTCCTGTAACCCCGCCTATTTCCCAGTCATTTGGAAATCCCGACCCTTGAACTATAAAGTCTTGTCTTCCTCAAATCCAGTGCTGACCTCTTGAACCCCGTCTTAGAGGGAGGCAGCCCACGTACACGATTTTAAAAAGCTTGCTTTAATGAGTTTGGCCACGATGATTTGGGTCCATGATCTTTCTCCTCCCATCTTTGGGATTAACACCATCAACCCTGAAAATCTATCCCTGGTCCCTCAGGCTGGAGGCTGGGCTAGGTGACACACCCCATTCCCACGTATGAGAGTGTTGGCCACACCTGCTGGGGTCAGCCTCTTCAGTTCACTGGGTCTCCAGGCAACATTTGGTATCCACCCTTCCTCCACTGTCCTAAGGCCCTGGCCACCATGTGAACCAACCCATCAAGTGGAGGGCCATGTGCCAGCAGGTGTTTCCCACACTAACCCTTCAGGGTGGAAGCCACAGCCACTTCCTTCCACCACAAAGGGAGTCCAGAGGCTGGAGCGAGACTTTTGAGGGCCGGAAGGACATGGGGCCAGGACACAGACCTTTAGCCTGAGCCCAAAGCCAGTGGATCGAGCCATTTATCAAGCGGCACAGGACAGAGCGACTGGGGAAGGAGGTGTTTGGGGGAAATTGCTAGCTCACATCTTTCCAAGACTCTGAGGGGACACGGCATGTAATGTGCTCGTCAGGAAGCTGGTGCTAGGGGCGGGAGGCTGTGGGGGCGGGGTGCACAGAAAGGCTGAAGTCTCTTCTTTGTGGTTTAAAGTCCACAAGCCAACCCTCCCCTTAATCCAATTAAAACGGGCTTGTTTGTGCTTACCAGTTCTTTATTTCGGTTTGTTAAAAACAAGCAAATTACCCAGAGGTCTCTACAGCTCCTGAACCAAAAGGCATCTGTAATTCCATTCTGTTAAATCTAATTAAAGGCAACTGCTGGAAGTGGACTCTGGTGGAGTGGAACAGATCAAGGAAAGGGAGGGCAGGGCTCCGAGGACAGGAGGAACATGAAGAGGACCCAGAAGGGAACCACCCTGTCATGTGCTGACCAAGGGGCCTTAGCGTAGTGAGATTTTGTTCTCTTTTGTTTTGTTTGGAGGATACGGTCTCACATACCCCAGGCTGGCCTACCCCAACACTCTCTAGGTAACCAAGGATGGCCCCGACCTCCTGATCCAACTGCAGCCATTTCCCAAGCTCTAGGATTGCAGACATGCATGGCCACACCCTGTTTGTGTGTACTAGGCTTGGAACCCAGGGCTATGCATGGGCAGGCAAGCACTCTGCTCCCTCAGACACGCCCCCAGCCCTACAGTTGTCCGCTCCACCAGGCAGCCATGACAAGGGCCTGCCTGTTCTGCAGAGCATGGAGGCTCGGTGAGGGGAAGCAGTCTGGTCAGGCAGGATTTGACCATCTGCCAGGAAACCTTGGCGTAACCGAATGGAAAGGAGGGTGGCAAGACAACACAAGGCCACAGCAAGGCTCTTGTCTCTGCCCGTCAAGTCCTGCCTCCCAGCGTCAGGAGATGCAGCGCCGGTCTAAAGAAGTGCTCTCTGCACACAGTAGGTCTGCATAAGTGCTACACCCTGATCACTGTCTTCCCTTCCTCTGCCCCCTTTTCCACGCCAGAAAGGCGAGGCCAGAGCGGGGCCGGTGATCTCGCAGAGGTTGCAATGATCCTTGTCCGTATTGCTTGAGGCTGGCCCTCTCTGGGCACTTGGCTTCAAGCTGGGGTTCATTCATGGCTTCCATTCACCACTGAAGTCCCGAGTGGGCTGAGGGTAGACAGGTGAAGTCTGGTGTGGTCCAGGAGGCAGCATGGAGAGACACTGGCCAAGGCCCACACCCACTCCCATCCCCCACCCCCTGCCCAGCACACCTGCAGCAGACGCCAGCCAGAGCATCTTTCTCAAGGCGCCAACGGCCTAGGGAATGGGTTCTTAATTCTCGGCAACCCTCAGCCAAGGCTCTCAGGAGTGGCAGCAGGAGCCCAGGTTCCAGGCAGCGTTAATCCCATTACACGTACATTAAGAACCAGCCACACAGTTCCACCCTTTCCACGGATCTCTGCCAGCTATCGGCCCATCCCCAGGTTCCTAGAAATCTGTAGCGTTCCCTGTGAATAGCAGAAAATCGAGTGTGACAGCACACGGGAGCCCGAGAGCAGCGGCACGGGAAGCCTCTGGGGGAGAAGCCCTCTGTCACCACCATCCGCCATTGGCCCTGAGTGAAACTGGATGTCACCAGACGCTTTTCTCTGGCTGCTTCTGTCCTTTGTGAAATGTGGGAAATGTGTGAATGATGACAGAAGAGCTGTCCTAGTGACCACTAGGGCCTTTTCATTCCGACTTTCCGGACCCCTGGGGCTGTGGTTGAAGTGTTTGTGTCCCCTACATAGTTCATGATCAGTCTGAACCCCAAATGTGACAGCGTTAAGAGGTGGGACCTGTATGTCAGTTACTTTAGCATCTCTGTGGCCGCAGCACCTGACGGGGCAACTGAGGGTAAAGACAATTGATTCGGGCTCACAGTCTGAGGGGAAGGAGAGGCGAGATCCTCACAGAGGAGTGTATGCCAGGGGCTGGTCTAATCATAGTGGGCCAGGACACAGAGAATGTGTGACAGACACCAGAGGCACTAACTAACCCTCAGGAGACCGTCCCAGGCATCCTCCGTCCCAAACAGCACAGACAGCAGCTGGGAGCCAGGTGCTCCTGGAGAACAGGCCACGTTTGAAGTGTAGCATAGGTCACTGTCTTGAGGGAGGATTTCCCAACTCCTGTTTTTATTCGTCTATTTTATGGTGCTAGGGATGAAACCCGGAGCCTCGCTGTTGTAGAGTATTGTTTGAAGATGTGTTGCACGTGTTTATGCTGTGGAACATTTGTTTAATGATGCAAAGATGCATTGTGTTCTTTCATGTTGCATTTGTTTAACTCGGTAAAGCTGTGTTACTTTGCCTGTCTAAAACACCTGATGGTCTCATAAGGAGCTGAATGGCCAATAGCAAGGCACCAAGGATAGGTGGGGCTGGTAAGCAGAGAGAATAAAGAGGAGAAAAAAATCTGGTAGGAAAAGAAGGAGGAGGAAGAACAAGGAAAGGAGGGCACCAGGGGCCATCTACACAGCCGCACAGCCAGCCATGGAGTAAGAGTGAAAGTAAAATATACAGAAGTAAGAAAAAGAAAAAGCCCAGAAGCAAAAGGTAGATGGGATAATAATTTAAGTTAAGAAAAGCTACCCCTGGGCAGTGGTGGTGCATGCCTTTAATCCCAGCACTCGGGAGACAGAGCCAGGTGGATCTCTGTGAGTTCGAGGCCAGCCTGGGCTACAGAGTGAGTTCCAGGAAAGGCACAAAGCTACACAGAGAAACCCTGTCTCGAAAAAACAAAAAACAAAAAAACAAACCAAAGAAAGAAAGAAAGAAAGAAAGAAAGAAAGAAAGAAAGAAAGAAAGAAAGAAAGAAAGAAAGAAGGAAAAGCTAAGGTCTGGTATTTATAAATAATAATAAGCCTCTGTGTGTAATTTTGTTGGGAGCTGGGTGGCGGGCCCCTCAAAGAGCAAAAGAGTAAAAAAAAAAAAATACTGTGGGATGTTCTGTATGTTAAATGTGTTGCTCTGATTGGTTAATAAATAAAACACTGATTGGCCAGTAGCCAGGCAGGAAGTATAGGCAGGACAAGCAGAGAAGAGAATTCTGGGAAGTGGAAGGCTGAGGCCGAGAAACACTACCAGCCGCCGCCATGACAAGCGAGATGTAAGGTAGCAGTAAGCCACAAGCCATGTGGCAACTTACAGACTAATAGAAATGCGTTAATTTAAGATATAAGAACTAGATAACAAGAAGCCTGCCACGGCCATACAGTTTGTAAGCAATACAAGTCTCTGTATGTTTACTCGGTTGGGTCTAAGCGGCTGTGGGACTGGCGGGTGAGAGAGATTTGTCCTGACCGTGGGCCAGGCAGGACCAGGAAAACTCCAGCTACAAAAAACAAAAACAAAAATAAAAACAAAAACAAAAACAAACAAAAATCCTACACCTCATGGCTGCTAGGCAAGTGCTCTACCACTGAGCTGCATCCCAGGCATCTTTTATTATTTTCAACACGTGAAGGGTAAGGCTGGAAAAGCCCATCCCTGGATTCTTCCAGATCAGGGGCACCAACTTGACTCTGCTTCTCCAGGCTGAGTCAGGGTGTATTAGATGGATGATGCTCTTCTTGTTGCCATGCCACAGAAGCACCATAAGGAAGGAAGGGTCTATTCTGGCTCACGGTTTGAGGATACAAGCCATCATGGCAGAGAAATTGGGGTGCCAAGAGCCCATCACGCTGCATCCACAGTCAGGAAGCAGAGAGAGAGGGGAAGGCTAGGGCTCGGCTCAGGTTTTCATTTTCACTCAACCCAGAACTTCAGCCCCTGGAGTGGTACCGCCCACATTCTGGGTGTGTCTTCCTCTCCAGCTAAACCTTTCTGGAAATACTCTTTAGACTTGTACCAGGAGGTGAGTCTCCATGGTGACTCAAGATCCCATCAAGCTGTCGATGTAAAGTGTCCCTCACAACAGGAGAATTAAAAGGGGTGGGGGGACTAAAGTAGCAGAGGCAGGCGTGGAGGACAGAGGGAAGGAGAGGCGGGCGTGGAGGAGGGAGAGGCAGGCATGGAGGACGAAGGGAAGGAGAGGGAGTTGAGAGCAGGAGAGAGCCCTCAAGTCTGGGCTTGGCTTCTCCAAAAGCAGGAAGGTTCTCTGGAGTTCAGCCCACCTCCCACCCCTGGACCCTTGTGGCCTGATGTGTGGTGGGAGCCAGTCAGACAGTCCTGAGGGAAGGCTGGGAAAAATCCAGGCGGACCCTGTATGCAGCATTCTAACAAAAACTAGATGGGGTGTGGGGCTGAGATGCTACAACTCACATTTGGGGGACCCAGGCCAGGCTGCCAGGTCAGAACAGGCTCCCTCTCCCCACTCCATGTGCCCACAGGTGATGTGTAACACACCCAGGAGCGTAAACACTCAATTCACATGCTTCCCGAGGAGCGTCACACTGTAACCAACACCACCCACCCCCTCCGCCCCTAGAAAGAAGAGGGGGCGGTGACATCCCAGAAGTAAGGAGCGTGTGGTCCCAGAGAAGGGTGTGATCATCCAGAGGAAGCACCTTGGGGGACATCCAGATGTCACTCAGACTGAAATTTTACAGCCAGGCTGGATTCCTTGGCTGCAGCTGATGACTGAGCTCAACAGCATGCCATGAGCCGTGGGCAATGCAGGCTGTGCTCACAGCGTAGGAGGCCAGAAGCCCACGAGCCTCCGGTCTGCAGGGTTGGCTCCTTCTTCCAACAGTGAGAGGTGTCTTCTCTGTTCCCACCAGCAGGTAAGCGGCCATCCTCTCTAGTTTCCTCTGCCTCATCTTCCTTTTGGACCTATGTTCCATTTCTTCCCTTCCCCTGGGGCTTTAGTCACATTGGATTAGGGCCACCTCAAGGACCCCCTTTAACTTGATTTCTATAAAAACCATCTACAAAGAGCTGCTGAGCTGCTGGGACAAAGGATGTCAACACGTGGGTTTGGGATAGGGTCCTGTCGAACCCATGACAGGCCTGACTCTTATTCGTGATATTCTCTCTCCCTCTGTTTTCTGCCACTCAAGGTGGGGAACTGGGTCAGCTATAGACAGAGACATTATATTTTCTTCTCCTGTCGCACGGAAGAAGCATGACTCCTGTAGGCTTAATACATATGTAAGCAGATGTGTGCAATTTCCCATATCAATGGCCTGGGTTAGGCGTGACCCTAGGAACCGCACAGCAAATACAGTCTAAGCAAAAGGCACAAGCCGTTACAATGGCAAGAACAAGTGTTGGGAGCATAGCGCCAAGGTCCTTGCAGCCACAGATCTCCAGAGAGACAGGAATGTTATGCATACAGGGTTGCCTTTCCAATGGGAAAGATGAAAAACCTGTTCTTCCATCCAGAAAGCTGAGAATTGGAAATGATTAACAACAGTCTGGTGATCTGCGTTATCTATTGGGCCAGGCCATACTAAGCTCTTATAACCAAGACCCAAGGTGGCTAGTAATCTGAATGACCCGGATAGCCAGAGGCTCCCCCAAGCTCCCCCAACCAGGACCAGAGGTGTCTAATAGCCCAAATGACCTCTGCGCTATCTGTAAGACCTAGACCAGACCAGACCCTTAGGCCCTTAAGCTGGTACAGGTAGTGCATCTCTAGAACCCATCTTTTTGCAAGAAATGACATGTACTCTGAGTTGAGTTTCAATATAACTATGATTCCTTGGGCAACAGGGATTGTATCATACCAGGAAAGTTTTTCCAAATTATACTGGGCTTAAGTACACTGAGAATAAACTACCTGTTATTAGACTCCCTGAAGTCTGATCCAGGTTAATAAAGTCAATCTGGACCGAGTTTTCATTCTTATCTCTTTTCGTGGTTTGCTTCCCTGTATGACACCTGCAGGGACCCCCACCCACCCACCCCATCAAGCAAGCAAGCTTCCAAGCACACAACTGTAAGCCTCAGGACAGATGCTGCCCATGGCTTATTTTTGCTGAGTGTGCATGCAATCCCACAAGACTTTTTGGACTCCCAATCTTACGGGTAGAGAGCTGAGGCCTGGAGAGTTGTTTGGCTCATCAGATGGGCTAGATTCCAGAAACTGTGTGGTCAGCTTCTCCTAGGCAGTCCCCTCCCCACATTTCCAAGCTGCTTACCTCTGAAAGCTTCCAAAGAGCTCTTCAGTCTGACTCCCCACACTGGCCCTCCACCCCCAGAGTGGAGCTGGGACCCAGAGATAAGGCCAGTGGCTGAAAGCTAGGTGACCTGCTGGTGTCTTTGTTGTCAACTTGGCTGGATTTGGAATCTCCTGAAAGATTCTGGGTATGTCTGTGAGGGAGTTTCCAGGGAAAACCCACCCCTGGACATAGAGGTGCACGCCTTTAATCCCAGCACTCAGGAGGCAGAGGCAGGCAGATCTCCGAGTTCCAGCCCAGCCTGGCCTACAGAGCAAGTTCCAGGACAGCCAGGGCTACCCAGAGAAACCCTGTCTCTGAAAAACAGAAAATCTACTAATATTCTTCGTCTGCTTCTTAAGTTCACAGGAGTGTGTGATGGTTAATCTTTGGTTGTCAGCGTAACAGGGTCTAGAATCAGCTTGAAGACAAAGCCCCAGGCTTCATAAAAAGGAGACATGGAGCTAGGCTGAGCAGTGCTTCTTGACTAGAAAGCAGTGTGACTCGATGCTATGGTGACTCACACTCTGGACCTCTGAACCTTCCTTCCTTGACAGGGATTTGCTCACACATCTATTGCAGCCAAATACAAGGACAAGGCTGAGACATTGAAAGAATAAGCCGGTATGGCTCATCTCAGTACTGATGAGTTGTAGGGCCAATTAAGTATAGAGAATGCAGGCAGGGCGAGGCAGGGCTGGACCACACTGACCATAAAAGCTTCCACGTAGTTGACATTGGTTGTAGAACAAACTGTTCGAAGAGATGTTTATGCCCAGGAAGAGTCTAGGGAAATAACGTGAGATTTATAACAGGGTTGCTGGTGGGAAAGAAACCAGTGATGTTTTCCATTCTGTGTGTGTGAATGGTTCTGCTCACACGCGCATCTGTGCACCCCGTGTGCCTGGTGCCTGTGGAAGTCAAAAGAGGGAAGTCGGCCATTCTCTACCGACAGAGCGGGTCCTAAATGGAGCTAGCCAGGAGATGAGAAGATAAAGTTTGGGATCAAGAAGTTTCACAGAAGCTGGTGGTTCATGCAAGCAAGTTTATTTAAGAAGTACAGCACCTCGTATACTATTTCCAGGGGAGAAAGGGGACAGAGTCATCAGAAACTGTCACACAATGGGACCAAGTCAGCAGGGAGCTAATCCAGCAATATTGCACAAGGAGAACACGATATCTCAAGATCATTACAGACCGAGCACACAGCAGCCTTGGGACTGATACCATAGCCCCATATGGCAGGAAGAGTTGAATTCTCAGGGTCCGAAGCCACAGCCCCTGCAAGGCTCTAGCCCCAGGCCATTGCCAATTCTGCCAAGCATATTCCTGGTTCCTTCTCCACACATGAGGGCCTTGGGGGAAAGCCTTGGATTTGCCCAACCCTCAACAAGAACTACATGGACAGTTGTGACTCACTACCAAGATGCCTGGGATTGAACCTGGGTCCTCTGCAAGAACAAATGCTCTTAACCACTGAGCCATCTCTCCAGCCCTTAGAAACATTTGATTCCAATGGGCTGGGAAGCTGGTGGTCCCTATGGTGAGAGGGACCAGGGAGTTCACACTTGTTTTCTTTCAAGTTCCTGCCTCTATCAGCCATTCACAGGGCTTGAGAAGGGAAGAGCTGATGGGTCAGACCCCTTGCTACTCAGAGGTTCAGGGCTGGAGGGGCGTTGCTGGCAGGTGTGTATTCGATTCCAGAATCAGTCTCCACTCCATTCCCATTTAAGAATTGAGTCTTTCCTCTCCAACTCAACACCAAGCCTTTCTCCCCAGTCGGCCTTAATTCCTTGGGATCTGACTTACTTCACAGGAAGCAGAATGTGTAGCGACAGGGGCAAGTCAGGGCTCCCCGCGAACACCAGCTCGGATTCCAGCTCCACTACAGCCGGCACCCGGTACAACTGACTCATGAAACTAGGAATGTGCTAAGTCCCCAGAGCCTAGCAAGTACTCAACGCTAACCAACGGATGGGCGTCTGTGTGGATCTGACTGTCACCTTCCTCATCCCTAAAGGGGAGGCTCCTAAACATAGTGACCTAGGGCGGATGCTGTGCCGTTGTCTCCAACCTCTTCTCATCCTACCTGAAAGCCCAACCCGAGCCAGTCCTTCCCAGTGAGGCATCAGGGAGGGCCAGAGCCTTATATTATAAACACCTGCTGCTGACTTGAGAGCCATCCATGCTTACATCCAAACACTTAGGCCCTGAGTACCCCTTTCCTGCCTCCTTCAACATCTGGAGTCAAATCAGAAAGCCATTCAGCTATCCAGATGCTTGCCGTAGGATGCCAAACATCTGTGCAGTGGAAACTGGGACACAGAGAAGCCTATGCCTGTCTCTCCCAGAGCATCTGGGCTGCAGAGCCTCAGGGCGTCAGGGGACCCCGTTTGTGGCCAGCACAGACTCGATGCCCGACATACTCTTTCACGATTTCCAAGAGGAAGGATAAACACAGGAAGTCTGTGGTCACAGCCGTGCCTGCCAAGCCTTTAAGAGAATGCTGGTCTGGAGGAGATGGAAAACAATGGAGAGGGTGTGGAGCTGGGGTGGAGGCATCTGCTTTTTCCCAAGCTGCAATAAATCAGCCAGGAAAGAAGGCCTGGGAGAAGCAGAAACCATTGATGAAAACCTCCTCTGCCCCGATGGTTCCTGACGGCCTCAGGAAGAGCCACAGCTCCTCCGTTTTGTGCAGGGATCTGGTCCACCCTCTCCAGGTGTCACACCTTGGGGGTGTTGTAAGATTACAACATCAGAGGACAGAGGGGAAGGGACCACATCCTAGGACTATTCAGTGATGGCAACACGCAAACAGGTCTTCCAAGCTGAGCTCTGCTGTGGGAGCACAGGGCAAGTGGGGCCCACGGGTCCCTGCCCTGATGGAGTTCCTCTCCCATCATGGAGCAGACAGGAGACAACTAAATATATAAACAAATAAAGTTGATTTTGATGACCATGCTACAGGAAAATGAGATCTCATCTGTGACCCTGAGCAGGGGTCAGACCGCCTCAGAGGAGGCACCGTCTCTGCTGAGGGAGTGACTTGATGGTTTGGTTTGGGCTTTTCTTTTTTGAGGTAAGGTCTCATTCTGTAGTCCAGCGAGCTTCAAATTCGCAATCCTCCTGCCTCAGCTTTTGGATCCCTGGATTACAAGTGGGCCTGCCATGCCCAGCAGAAGGTGACATTTGAGGGGATGGAGAAGTACATAGGTAAAACCAGCACCAGAGGCAGGGCCACCCCAAAAGAACAGCCTGGGGATTGGTGATGGCGGCTACCTGTTTGCTGTGGTTTGGTTTTGAGGGCCAGTGAGGCTAGCCGGCTGATCGGTAACTGGTGTTGTGGGGAAGAAGTTGGTGGCTGGCTCTCCAAGGCTCTGTGAGCCATGGCAACTAAGGTTTTAGCTGAGTGGATTCTACAATGGAAAATTGTGGGTGAGTGGTCTGGGCCAGTGAGGGGCTTGTTGTCCATATGAATGAGGACCAAGTACTTATACAGGGGTCTCCTACAGCCTTGCAGCACCTCAGAGCTACAAACCATCCATATGGGAAAGGAAGATTTCTCAGAGATGTTTCAAAACCTCTCCCAAGGCCCCTGATCGCTGTGCACAGTGCTGGTGAGATTCCAGCCCACGCAGGCTGAGTAAGGAGCCCCTCTTCCAAGTCAGTGCCACCAGAGGCTTTAAGCCTGGTTGTCTGTGAGGGCTCAGTCCCTGGGTGGAGTCTGCCGGGACCATTCCCCGACAACGTCTACAAGCTCCATGCTTGCTTCTCCCCCGCCCTCCCTGCCATCTGCAGAGGTATGAAAGGAAGGTCACTCCTGAGGATACCCTGGATTACTTCTAAAAGATTTTTCATTTTTTTCAGAACTCATTCACCTCAGATGTACAGACTGGGATTTTATATGGAGGTGCCCCTGCCATTACCTCCCAGGTCCAGAGACACCCTCAGTCACATCCAGGGCAATAGTGAAGATGTCCTGTTGTCTTGTTTCTGCTCCAAAGCAGGTTTTGCCAGGACCTGACTCTGCTTCAGCCAGGATTCTGCTCAACCCTGGGCAGATGGTCACCGAAGCTGGTACTCAAAGCTCAGCCATGAAGAGGGCAGCTTGATGAACCCCCAGGTATCCAAGCTGACATTTTAAAAGTGACTCTCAGGAGCATGTTCACACCACTCTCCTTGAGGTGGGGGTGAGGGGGTGGGGTCCCCAAAACTATTTGTATCCTGTTCAGTTTCACGATCTGGGCTGAGAAAGGATGGACTTCAAGTAGTGTCTCTTCCAAACTCCTAAAGCCAGAGGCCGAGAAGAACTGACAAGCCCTGTAAACGTCATGGCCTCCCCTCTGAGGGACAAGGCACTCCCTCAGACTCACTACCACCCCACCTCAAAAGTTAATGGGGGCGAGGGCAGAGACTGACCTAGTAACTTCTGGGGATAGCAAGAGCTTTACAGACAGACGACAGACAGACAGACAGGGCTTGACTCTCAGCTCTCACTAACTGTGCAGCCTTGCACAGTTCACCTCCCCTGTCTGAATCTCTCAACTTCTTCACCCATCTATGGACACAGCACTAGGTCTTAGCACAAGATCTTCACGGTCTTTCCGTAAAGATTCAGTGAGATCGTGAGAAGTGTTTGCCCCAAATTGGAACACACCCAAAGTAATTACACTGTGACTGCAGCTGCTGCAGAGCCTCTCAAGCCCAGGTGGGTATGCTCCAGACCTGTGTCCCCACCTGGCCAGTGACCATGGTGGCATGCCTAGAGTTGTGCCCATCTTCTAGGGGAGACAGATCTGGTTGTCCAAGGCTAACCTCCAGCCCAAGCGCTCAGAGTAATTCCCACAGCCGCCGTCACCGCCACAGCGGCGTTAGCTTGCCGCTGTGCACCGGGGCTAATGTATGTATTATTTACAGAGTTTCCCGATGCACTCAAAGAACTCCCCTGAGAAGTATAATTGTGCACTGGGAGGTACATTTGAATAATATTTACAATTAATTTCCATCAACAAACGAATGCAGCAGGACCTCTGTGCCGCGCAGATGGGCCCAGGGTTGGCTTCCCGCTAACCACTCCCCTGAGAAAGCGCAGAGCTTTTAAATACCTCCCAAGCCCTCCACTCTCTCCAGCTTCCCCAGTCCAGAGACCTCTGGGGCTCCTGCTGAGGCTGAGCCTCCTGGCTTCCTCTCCCCAGGGCTTTCCAGAGCAGAGAAGGGGAAGGAGTCCACAGGAAGTTCTGAGCAGGTCAGGCCTCACCTGTGCCTCCCCAGCCCTGGTCCTCTGTCCACCTCCTGCTCACTGTACTGTGGTCTGTCCCTCAGACCCCTGCATTGCTCTTCCTCCTCAGCACTGATGTTCCCACAGTTCCGCCTACAGCACTCGGGCACCTCCCACCATCTCAACACCGACCTGCTCTCCCCAGGGCCACACAAGTCTCTTTCCAAGGACGTGTCCCTAGCCCCTCTGTGACAAGCATCACACTTCCATGAGAATAGACAGCTCCGTCTGAACCCCAGAACCACAGACCTCTCAAGTCCCTCTCTGAACAGGGAACCCCAGGGGATGAGCTAGAGGCGTGTTCCAAGAGAGCCTGCCTAGTGGGAAGGAGGGGGCTCAGCAGAGGTGGAGGTTCCGGGGTTGAGGTAGCATTACTCCATTTTCCTTTCCCCTTCTTTTCCGCTCCTCCTCCTCTCTCTCTCTCCCCTTTCCTTCCCTCTCATCTTACTTCCATGGGCTGATAAAGGAGGGGTCTTAGGCAGCAGAGTTGGTTCCAAGCACCATCCCCCAATACACACCCCACATCACTACCTAGCTGTGTGGCCCTGACTTCACTTTCTGCATGACCCAAAGGGACACAGTGTCCTCCGCCCCCGGGTCCAGGCACAGATTGGAATGATCATTGGCATCTGGATGCTCAGAAGCATGGGGCCCTCTCCTCCCCAGCATGCTCTGCTCCCCCCACACACACCCCAATGGTCTTCCCTTCTTGTCCCTCCACATCTTGTCTTGTCCCCATGTTCCCTCAGCCCATCACCTACCCAGGAGGCATCAGTGAGGCACTTCGCTGGGTCCCAGCCCCAGAGAAGGTGCTGCCCCTGTCAATCTGGACACAGGGGGCCACCACAGTTTGCCAGCTGCAAGGATTACACATAGGTCCTGGGAGACAGGGGTTGCTGTGAGAAGCCTCCAGGACAAGACTGAAGGTTTCACTTAGTGTTTGCATGTTATGACAGCCAGGAGGAAGAGGCTGGGTTCTGACGAGTGTCAGCTTTTCCAATGGCAACAAGATTTCCTGGGCCCTTGCCTGACCTGGCCAACCCTGATGTCCCGGAAGTGTACTGTCCAGGGGGCCATGAGGCCCCAGTCACGGACAAGGGAGGGCCTCTGTGACATGATAAATCCCATACCATGGCATCCCACACCAGGGCACATCTGTGGAACTGGGAGGACAGTGGAAATACAAGTTTATTTTTGAGTCTCCCTCTTTGCTCACAATCCCTCTAAGTTCAGGCCCTCTGAAGCAATCCGAGGCTCCAGCTTGGATCAGTTCAGAACTGCCTCATCTCAAGACCCAACCAGGGAGGAACAGCCTGTCCCCTGATGAAGTGTGAGTCTAAGCAGCCTAAAGTTCAGGAACTGGCCAGGCCAGAGGACATGCATCTGTGTATTACACCCTGGCAGAGAAGTGGCTTGGAAGAGAACTAGCTGAAGGTAGACACTGGGCCAGGAGGCCTTGGACCCAGAAGGGCTTCCCCTGCCAGGCTCCTCCCTACGCTTGCCCAGCAGACTTCAGGGCGTGTGTGACAGGAGCCAGGGGGAGATGGAGATTGGAGATCAAATGCATTTTCTTTTTTTTTTCTTTCTTTCTTTCTTTCTTTTTTCCTCTTTTCAAGACAGGCTCTCTCTGTGTAGCTTTGCACCTTTCCTGGAACACACTCTTTAGCCCAGGCTGGCCTAGAACTCACAGAGATCCGCCTGTCTCTACCTCCTGAGTGCTGGGATTAAGGCGTGCGCCACCACTGCCAGGCCAAGCACATTTTCTTTGCATGTTGGGTTACTTGGACCTAACTCGGGGTTTCTGTGAAGAATAAATGAGAAGATGCATGTGAAACACTTCACATGCATGGGAAATGTCCAATCAAGCAGGCTATCAAATCCTCAGAGAAGAAATGGAGTCAGCCAGGCAGAGCCAGGCTCAGGTCTTTGTCACTGACTAGGAGTGTGTGGTGTTGGGTGAGTCGTTTTCCTTCCTCAAGCCTTGGCTTCCCTGCCAGGAGAAAGTGTCTGATTTGGGGAGGAAAGCCTGTCCATAGGCTGCCCACAGGGCAGAGATGCCTCACCTGGGAAGTATGACTCAAGGGGGAATCAGATTAGCTAGTCAACTTCACAGCCGAGCCCCCAGAGACAGCCTCCGGGAGATGCTCCAAGGCTGGAGTCTCAAAATTCCGTTCTAGACCAGGAAAGTTTAAAGGGGATGGATGGGGAAGATGACCCCTCCACCCTCCACTCTCCACCCTCCATCCAGGAAGGTATATTCTAAGACCTTCCAGCCAGAGTTGGGAGGACTAGGGAAGGAGAGAAGAGACCCTGGGATAGAGTGAACAACTTCTGTGAAGAAGTCCCCACCCCAGCCTCAGGTTACAATGCCTGGTGCGTATAGGCACTGAAGCAAAGGGCTGCCACCACCTGAACCCCAGGCATCCACAACCTAGAGCACCGTCTCCCTGTGGCACGCTGCTGAGGTGTTCCGCGCCCATATCCTTTGGGGTTTCTGCTCCCCTCCATATCTTTACCACCACCACCCACAGCCTGCCCGCCTTGCCCTTGCAGAGTTCCATGCAGCCCCTCAGGTCTTCCAAGCTCATCTAAAATCCAAAGTCAAGGTCTTGGAGAATGCCGGGGTGGGGGTGGAGGTGGGGGGTTGGCTTGCTGGCTTGACTGACTGTCTGTGTGGCTGTGGCAGGTCTGCAATGGGTTTGCTCTGACTTCCTCACCCACACCAGAGATTATGCAGCACACATAGGGAAATCTTGTGTCTAAATGTTGATCACAGTGCAGGTCTTGGCTTTGGAGAACTCTGCCCTCTTCTGAGTCAGTCAAAGCTGGTCCCCTACTCCGCCCGCTCCAGAGGTTTGGATTGATCTGCCTTCCACTTCGCTGGAAGAGTGTCCACACTCTGGAATCCCTCTCAAAACATGAGTCACCTCGTACAAAATGTAGTGGGCATCGGGACATACCAGAAAGGCTCCCACCACGTCTCCCACTTCAGGAGACAAGTCCCTGGGTGTCCCTGGGCTGCCGCACCCATGGGGGGCATTCCCAAGTAAGGCTCAGAGTGCGCTGGTCTCCTTCTCATTCACTGAGGGCTTCTCATTCAGTGATGACATCTTGGTGAAGCTCCTGTGACTAGCGTAAGAGGTGGGCCCTGTGTCCTCACTCAGGGCATTGACCAAGCGGGAGAAGAGCGTCACTTTGAATTTCTTGAAGTCATGCCCCATGAAGACATAGAGAATGGGATTCATGCAGCTGTTGGCGATGGCGATGGCAGTGGCCAGGGGCAGTCCCAGGCTGAAGACAGAGGCCGGCACAGCCGTGTGGTGGAGCTCCAGCAGGTAGAGGGTGTGGTAAGGGCACCAGCACAGGAAGAAGGTGACGATGATGGTGATGATGATCTTGAAGGGCTTCTTGGTCTTGGCGAGGCGGTTGCGCTGCAGCTTGAAGACGATGGTGAGATAACAGGCCGTGATAATGCAGACGGGGACCAGGAAGCCACAAAGGAAGCGGGTGATGGTGACCACCATGTGTCTACTGAACGCTACAGAATCCGTGCGGGAGTGAGTGGAGTGTGGGAATGACTCAGGGGCAGACAAGCTGAAGTTGTTGAAGCAGGTTGTTTTCCCATGCACACTGTTCGTGTCCCGGAAGATAAGAGATGGGGAACTCAAGAAGAAAGCCAGGACCCAGACGACCACACAGGTCATGTAGGCCAGCCGGACACTGCGGTGGTTCTGTGACCAGACAGGAAGCAGCACAGAGACGCAGCGGTCAAAGCTAATGACCGTGAGCAGGAAGACGCTAGTGTACATGTTGTGGCTGAGCAAAAAGCTGCTGATCTTGCACATGGCCTTCCCGAACACCCAGTGGTAGTCCATGGCAGTGTAGGTGATGTGGATGGGCAGGAAGATGTTGAACAGGAAGTCAGCCACTGCCAGGTTGACGAACCACACGGTGTTCACTGTTTTCTTCATCTTGAGCGTGGCAATGACAATCACCAGGCCGTTGCCTAGGATCCCAAGGAAGCACACCACGCTGTAGATCACCACCAGGAAGACGCGGGCCACCACCTTGGCCTCCAGCGGATTCACCTCCTCCAAATCCATAATGGTGTCGAAGCCGTCAGAGTACTCATCATTGTAACTGCTGGAATCGTTGTAAGCATTGTAGTACTCCATCTCTGCAAGGGAAGACAGGGTCACAGGCTAAAGACCTTGACGGACAGGTGCTGAGGCGTTGCCTGGCAACAGCGAGACCCACCGGCTTCCTCCTAAGCCATCTCCTCTTTGTCTTTCCACGTCTTTGTATTCGTTTGCCTGTCACATGGGCATGTACCTGTGTTTGTGTGGGTAGGTGCATGTGGAGGGCAGGGGGCAATGTCACAGGAGACAGTCTCTCACTGAACGTGAAGTTCATTAGTTCATTTAGTACTGACAACCATCTCCCCAGCCTCACTTCTCCTCCTCCTCATCCCCCCTCCCCCTCCTCCTCCTTCCCCTTCCTCCTCCCTCCTTCCCATCCTCCTCCCCTTCTTCCCTCCTTCCCCTCCTCCTCCTCCCCCTCCTCCTTCTACTCCTCATCCCACTCCTCCCCTATTCCTCCTCCCCTTCCTCTCCTGCCACGCCCCTTCCTCCCCCTCCTCCTACTTTTCCTCTTCCTCCTCCTCCTCCTTCTCTCCCTACTTCTCCCCCACCTTCTTCTTCTGAGACAGGATCTTACAATGTAGCCCTGGTTGACCTGGAACTCACTCTGTAGACCAGGCTGGCCTTGAACTCACAGAAATCCACCTGTCTCTGCCCCCTGAGTGCTGGGATTAAAGGTGTGGGCCACCACGCCTGGCCTACTTTATCTCTTTTACAAATATCTCTAGCCATCCTGCGAGCCCAGCACTATTATAAGGGTTAGCATATAGATAGAGGCAATAACAGCTGGACCCCACATGT
>CABHPR010153406.1:0-17696 GCA_902168415.1 Peromyscus melanophrys | reverse complement strand
GTGGTAAGCGAAAACCCAACGGCCCAGGGAGCAAGACCCAAGTCGGGCTCCCAGGTACAAGTGTTGCAGCTCAGGTCATTGTCCCTAGGGGCAAGACTTAGGAGCAGAAAGACAGCTGGAGGCTCTCCTCCCAGCTGCTGGAGGCGAACCCGAAAAGGGCGACAGTGCCATGGCAGAACAGGATGTGGAAGACCAGCTTTTGGATTATGATGAATTTGAAGAGCCCCAAGCAGCCCAGGAGAGCACCCCAGCTCCCCCGAAGAAAGATGTCCAAGGATCTTATGTCTCTGTTCACAGTTCTAGTTTCCGGGACTTTCTGCTGAAGCCGGAGCTCCTGAGAGCCATAGTGGAGTGTGGCTTTGAGCATCCTTCAGAGGTCCAGCATGAGTGTATTCCCCAGGCCATTCTGGGTATAGATGTCCTGTGCCAGGCCAAGTCTGGGATGGGCAAGACGGCGGTGTTTGTGCTGGCCACCCTGCAGCAGCTAGAGCCCGTGGACGGCCCCGTGTTGGTATTGGTCATGTGCCACACGAGGGAGCTGGGCTTCCAGATCAGCAAGGAGTATGAGCGCTTCTCCAAGTACATGCCCAGCGTGAAGGTATCCGTGTTCTTTGGGGGCCTCTCCATCAAGAAGGATGAAGAGGTGTTGAAGAAGAACCGTCCCCATGTGGTGGTGGGGACCCCAGGCCGGATCCTGGCACTGGTCCGCAGCGGGAGCCTCAACCTGAGGAACGTGAAGCACTTTATGCTAGACGAATGTGACAAGATGCTGGGACAGCTGGGCATGCGGCAGGACGTGCAGGACATCTTTCGAGTGACGCCCCACCAGAAGCAGTGCATGATGTTCAGCGCCACCCTGAGCAAGGAGATCCGGCCCGTCTGCAGGAAGTTCATGCAGGATCCCATGGAGCTGTGTGTGGAGGACGAGAGCAAGCTCTCGCTGCACAGCCTCCAGCAGTACTACGTCAAGCTCCAGGAGAGCCAGAAGAACCGGAAGCTCTGCGACCTCCTCGACGTCCTCGAGTTTAACCAGGTGGTGATCTTTGTCAAGTCTGTGCAGCGTTGCATGGCCCTGGCCCAGCTCCTAGTGGAGCAGAACTTCCCAGCCACTGCTATTCACAGAGGCATGCACCAGGAGGAGCACCTGGCCCGCTTCCAGCAGTTCAAGAACTTCCAGTGGCGCATCCTGGTGGCTACCAACCTGTTTGGCAGAGGTATGGACATCCAGCAGGTCGACGTCGTCTTCAACTATGACATGCCAGAGGACTCGGATACCTACCTTCACCGAGTGGCTCGTGCTGGTCGCTTTGGTACCAGAGGCCTGGCGCTCACTTTTGTATCTGAGGAGAGTGATGGACGCACCCTCAGTGATGTCCAGGGCCGGTTTGCAGTGAATGTGGCAGAGCTTCCGGAAGAAATAGAGATCTCCACACACACGGCTTGAAGAACTGGAAGACCTTTGGACAAATGAACACCCAGAGAAGAAGGGAGAACTACCCCAAAAGAAAAAAATCCCCGAGAAAAGGAATAATCTGACCTAATGGGATCTCTGAAGTCCTAAAAAGATGATGGGATTCCACAACAACCCTTCCACCGCGACCTTGATGACACCGTTAGGATGAGCGACACCGTCTACTAAAGACATGCTTTGGACTACAAACTGCTCAGGACAATTTCCAGATGGCTACTGGAGATCCAGCCTCCCAGCCTACTCTAGCCAGGACCTGAGACAAGCCCTGCACTCTCCAGTGATGCAGAGACTGGACAGCAAAGGACACAGCTACTTCTCTCAAAGGCCTTGACAATGAACGCCCAAATGATTCTTTCCCGGGTCCCCTAAAGATGCCCACCAGACAGCAGGAAGTAATTTGAAGAACAGGAGGACAATGACGCCCAAATTCCCAAGAGGTGGGGTGGGTGTGGTGATATTTTATTTGTATCCCCCAATAAAGATTTGTGGTGATATTTTATTTGTATCCCACAATAAAATTTGTGGTGATATTTTCTTGTATCCTCCAATAATTTTTTTCTGAGGGTCAGAGGAAAAAGCCGGCCACCATAGTAAACATACAAGTCAGGCAATGGTAGCACACACCTTTCTTCCTATCACTGGGGAGGCAGGGATGTGTCTGGATTTCTGTGAGTTCAAGGCCACACTGGGAACAGAGCCACCTGTGGTGGCACACACCTCAAATTCCAACACTAGTTCACCATAGAGGTCTGCAGGTCTTTACAGACAGATAGGAAGTGACAGAGACAGGCAGGAAGAGGAAGTGATGGTGCTGGGTGCAGGAGGGAAATGAGTTAGCACAACAGAAAGGAATGTGGGTGTGGGCATACAGGAAGTAGGACTCTTTGGAAGCTGAGGGTTGGTAAGGTGAGGTTGGCCTTGACTTGTCCTATCCGTCTGACCTTTCAGAATTTACTCTCATATCTGGCTCCTGGTTTTTTTTAAATTAGACCATTTAGCCATTTGTCTTACAGGTTGGTGGTTCTTAATCCTTCAGTGAGGTATGGATAATTGTCATTGTCTAGGGTGTTCCGTTTACAAGTTGTTATTAGTTGTAGTCAGTAAGAAAGCTAAACAAATAAGATTAAATTCAGTGTTGTTGTTTAAAAAAAATAAAGAAAGAAAAAAGAATATGAATACCATAATACAAAAGGTTGGTTATTGAATGTGCCTGCAAAAAATATAGACATGATAGAATAAAAGGTCGATTGTTGAATCTACTCTGAAAAGAAAAACTCAGGAATATATATACAAGATAAAAAGGTAAATTATTGAATCTACTTTTAAAAATCAACTACCAGTTTAAATATTTCACATTGGATTGTCTTTTTGTGTATTGTATAGTAATTGTTTACACTGACAGAATATTTAGATTAATTCTGTTAGAATATACTACACATCTATTTCTTCTCTTGTTCAAGGTATTGTACCTATAGAGTCCATTTAACAATGTAATGCAAATTACTAGTCCTTGAAAGTTATTACCAACTACTTAGGATATAAAGAAATGAAAGTTAGTAGCTAGTCATTACAAAAGAACTTGTAGTTATGTTACATATGTTTCCAAGGTCAAACAGAGACATTTTACAGAGTCTTCAGACACTTCAGAGACCTGCAGGTTATGGTATTTAAGATGTTTTAATAGCATTGATTTTTTTTTTTTTATTTTCAATGACCCTGAGACATCTGTTCTTGGCAGCACAAATCTATATCAGAGAAGATGATGGGCATTGTAGAAACTCCACATGGAGTTTTTTTTTTTTTTTTTTTTTTTGTTGTTGTTGTTGTTGTTGTTGTTTTTGTGGCGAAAGTTAGCCACTGGGCAAGAAAGTGATCTTACGTAGACTGCTGACAGTATGCTGTCCAGATGGGTCAGGCAGGACAAGGTAGGAAGGCCATTCAGAATATCCTCTTTCACAGAAAAGTCTGTCAGAAACCCTAAGCTTGTAGGCTGAAGACGGAGGAACCAATGTTGCAGGGGAACCTTGGGTGACTGTCCAGGCAGCCAGCTGTTCCTGTCATTTGTCACGGATTTTGGAAGTCAGTTTTTTGCACTTCCTGCTTACTCAGTTAATATTATTTCCTTCTCAGGTCTCTGATGGAGTTGAAGATTAGATAGTCTGAGTTCTAGTTTTCCTTGTTAACAAATTCAGAAAAGAATCTCACTGAAAGAGGTGTAAAGTGTATAAGACGGAAAGACATCCAAAGAAAGTTTTGGGTTGGTAAGACAAGTTAGGATAGAAAGTGAATTAGGTCCAACACTTTCCACTCACCAAAATAGGATAAATGATGGAGTATTTTCTCTGAATTTGTGAAATGTTTATGGTCTGGACATTGTTAATGTAATTATTAACTATATATAGTATATACTTATGTATATAGCTTTTCTTCTATTAGTTATCACCTTCTGGTATAATTTTAGACAAAAAAAGAGATATTATCATATAATGTCTATCAAATAAAGCTTGCCTGAGGATCGGAGGACAGAGCCATCCACTAGATTAAACATACAGTCCAGGCAGTGGTGGCACACGCCTTTAATCCTAGCACTCAGGAGGCAGAGGTCTGTCTGGATATCTCTGAGTTCAAAGCCACCTTGGACTAAATGAGATTGATTCAATCTAGGAGAGAAACAGAGCCAGGCACTGGTGGCACACACCTTTAATCCCAGTACTTGGGAGTCACATGCCTTTAATCCCAGCACCAGGAAGGAAGTGATATTGTTGGGTGGAGATAGGTATTTAAGGCATGAAAAGACAGGAACTAAATCTCTTTTCAACTAGAGGCCTTAGGCTAGAGAGCTTTTTCAGCTGAGGACTCTCTGAGCCTTTGAAACACAGGATTCGAAGTGTTGGCGATGTGAGAGATGGCAGTGGCTTGTTCATTTTTCTCTCTGATGTTTCAGCATTTACCCTAGTATCCGGCTCTGGGTTTTTTATTAAACAACCATTTAAGATTCATACAAGGAGGGGACAGGGAGGAAGGGGCAGAGACCAGAGACAGACTTACAGAGAAGAGGAAAACTCTTGTGAAACTTCAGCATGCTTACGCTCGTGGTCAAATGCATCAAGTTTCTTTTTTTATTTGGTACATAAACTTGTTGTAAGCCAAGCACTCAAAGGGAAAATTCCTAAGCAGCGGTGCTGGGTTTAGGAGTCATTTGTCATATTAATCATGATATATTTTCTTGCCTTGAGTGCGTCAGCTGGGATGTATTACATTCCATCCTAGGAACAGAATCCAAGTCACAGATTCCCAGCAAACAACTTCTCAGTCCACGGAAGAGCAGAGCGCTCCTGGTGTTTCAGTACCATTCTCTTGGGTTTTCTACCATCTTCCAGCTGGGGCGATGCTATCCGGGTAGGAACCTCATACAGAGTTTTAAAGCCAACACAGGGCTGGCGTCCTGATTCCAGCACAAGGCAATCCTGGGTCCAGT
This sequence comes from Peromyscus melanophrys, assembly GCA_902168415.1. Lineage (NCBI taxonomy): Eukaryota > Metazoa > Chordata > Mammalia > Rodentia > Cricetidae > Peromyscus > Peromyscus melanophrys. Next base: position 12,747 of record CABHPR010153406.1, on the reverse strand, counting down.
ATGAGGGAGTCGCTTAGGGAGAATGGGGTGGAGGGAGTCGCTTTTGATAAATATTTGAAATAAGCTTCAAGAAAGAGTCCGAGTGTTTAGCTCAAGCTCTCTTCCTAGTGCTACAGCTAAGTAAGTGGGATGTCTAACAGTGAAATTATAGCATTTGATCATGTACTATTATACAAAATAATGTGCTTAATATTACATTAAGCCAAAAAAGTATACTGAATTATAATCAATTTAAACATGTTGGCGTTCTTAAAAATGTGAAAATTTATAATCTGAAATTAAGCATGTTTAGGGTAGTATGGCTGTAGATGAAGGCTAATTCTATAATTCTGAAATGCTATGTTTATTTTCTTAATTTGAAGTAAAATATGGCAATATTCTGTTTAATTAAATGAAGTTGATGTAGATACCTCGTGCACAAATGTGCATAGGAATAAAATGACTCAGGATAAACTAATATCTCTGCTTCTAAATGTATATCATCGTGCATTCTGCTCTCTCTATCCCAAATTTGGACTTGACATTGGTGGGACAGGGACCCCTTATACCCATAGTTGAAACTAAAAAGCTAAGAATTTTCTAGATCATTTGGGTATTTTAAATTCTCTTATGGTATATGTAACTAATCAAAACAACCTTTTTAAAGACAAGTAGTTTTATCCACTTGTATGTTAATTTCCTCCATGCCATGGTTTAAAAGTAAGTAAGCCATCCCCCTCCTCCACCAGCCAGGATCTTGCTATGTAACCAAGCATGGCCTTGATCTCATAATCCTCTTGCCCCAGCCTCCTGGATCTTGGGATGATAGGAATGTACCATACACTAACGTTTTGTGAATAGTCATTTGAGAAAAGGTATTTTCTCTCTTTTTAAAGAAACATTTACTTATTTATAACTATTTTATAAGGGATGTTTTGCCTCCATGGGTATCTGTTTATCACACATCTGCATGGTACCCTCAGAGTCCAAAAGAGGACGTAACTCTCTTTAACTGGAATTACAAAAGGTTGGAAGCAGCTCTATGGGTGTTAGAAATGAAAACCAGGTCCTCTGGAAGAGCAGCCAGTGCTCTTGACTGCTGAGTTATCTCTCTACCCTATTACTATTATTATTGTTGTTATGGTTGTTCATGGGGGGGGTGCAGTATCTCCATCCACCACATGTGGTGGTATTGTGTTCCCCAAAATATTGTGTATGCTAATAAACTTATCTGGGGTCAGAGAACAGGACAGCCACAATATTAAACATGAGGATAGGCAGTGGTAGCACATGCCTTTAATCCTAGCATTCCAGAGACAGAAATCCCTCTGGATCTCTGTGAGTTCAAGGCCACATTGGAAACAGCAGGGTGACACACGCCTTTAATCCCAGAAAGCGAGCCTTTAATCCCAGGGAGTAGTGGTAGAAAGCAGAAAGGTGTATAAGGCGTGAGGACCAGAAACTAGAGGCATTTGACTAGTTAAGCATTTGGCTGGTTAAGCTTTCAGGCTTCTAGCAGCACAGTTCAGCTGAGAGCCATTCGGATATGAGGACACAGAGCCCTCCAGTCTGAGGAAGCAAGACCAGCCAAGAAGTTGGCCAGGTGAGGTTAGCTGTGGCTTGTTCTGTCTCTCTGACCTTCCAGTGTTCACCCCAATACCTGGCTCAGGTTTGATTTTATTAATAAGAACTTTTCAGATTCATGCTACAACCACATGTTCCTGAACTCATGTTATCATTAGTGGCGAGAGCCTTTATCCACTGAGCCATCTTTCCGGGTAGGAGAAACAATATTTTCTTACTGTTGTAAAGAAACACACCATCTAGTTTCTTGACATTGTTCTAGAATCTAGACATTTTATTTCACGCCACTCAAATGAATAGAATTTAACTTACATAGCTCCTCAACACATTAGATTCAAACTGAACTAATGTACTTGGGAGCTCGGCAAGCAAAGGGAGGGAAGTTCATTTCTGCCACGTAGACTATTGCCTTTGGGTTATGGGAGCATGGAGGAGGGTACAAAAGCCTGAGCTTGTTGACAAAAATTGCTAGCCACCCCAGGCCAGATTTTTGTCTTGGCTTATTTTAGAACAATTTTTGCAAACAAGTTAGGAAAGATGATAACTTGAACTTTTGCCTATATTTCTCTGAATTCCTCCCAGATGGAGCTAAATACTAGCCTCAGAATAGGTATATTCAAGTGGTCCTTTGAGATTTAGTACCTCTAGAGTGACTGACTCGGCCTCAGCCCCATGTTACCTGGATTCTAACAGCTGCATGGGCTCTGATTCTCCAGTTATTTTGAATTACGTACAGACGTGCAAGACTTAGGATTTGGTGGAAGAGAACATTTTGAAGTATCAGAAGAGAGAGGGGGCTTTTCATTTTTTAATTAAATACTTTTAATTTTAAGAGTCTGGGTGGAGAATGAGGAGATTTTTCTGCAAGTAATTAGACCCAAACGGCTTTGCAGCGGTGGAACTGTTGACGGATCTTGGTAGAGTGGTGTCTTGGTGCTAAGTCAGTGGCTCCTTAAATGTTGTAGCCCAGTTCCAGCCCATAAAGTTCACCCTCTTGAATTCATTCACTGATGGATATTTACTGAAAACTCACTGTGTACCAAGCATGTGGCAGGGTACGAGCTAGCATTAATGTATTGGGGAAATGAAGGAAAAATGTCTTCCGGCCCTTCCTGGAATTACATTCTTAGAGACAGCCCAAGCCAAGATGGATAATCTCTCATACGATGTTGGTCTCCCTATCAAATACTATCACAGAGAGGAGACTGGGATTCAGAATGCTTTTGGAGTCTTTCTTTGGTCTGTCCTTTGTTATTGACTAGTATGCGAGAGGAATCATGCCCCATTGGAGGGTCCAGTCATACAAAAGACGCAATGCACAGCTCATACTACTTCCTTATTTGACAAGCTGTTGACAATGGGGTGCCTCGAGAGACCGTGACATCACAGTTCCATAATCTGTTTAGCAAAGAATTCAGGACCGAGTCCTGCCCGCCTCGTGCTCAGGGGAGATGCTCAGACAGTCTTTCAGCAAGAGTGGAAGGCGTGGGAGTGTGTGCAGAAGCTGCAGAAGCAGGGGCTCAGAAGAGATGCTCAGTGCAGCAATCCCAATAATGTGATTTTGCCACTGTGTGTAAACACAGACTGCCTGAGGTATTTTCATGCTATTTAGCTTGGAAGTCTCACAAGGCAGACTGTAGGAGTAAGAAAGGAAAATACTATCTTGGATACTGGTGATGGGCCATGAAAAATAAATGAGGCCCTTTAAGAGTAATTACCAAAAAAACTCAGACTATCTGGAGAGTAAGGGCCGAGAAAACTTTTCCAATATGTTTTTCTGTAATTGGCTGTTTAAGAATTCAAACAATATAAAAGACTTATAATTTGTCATAAAACTGCCAAAAGGTAATATAAAATAAATGTAGAATGCTTCATTGTCATGAATGTGATTTTTTTTTAAAGAAAATAGAAACTCTTCCAATTTATCCAACAACCTTCCAACTGTGTAAGGTATTAAAATTATATATGCTATTTAAAAATTATTAGGAATCCATCAAATTGGCAAGATATCAGGTTTCACGTATTCAAGATTTTACTTTTGTTAGGAAGCAACTTCTATAAACTCCCTATTGGAATTAGGTAACTGGTGGATGTGAACAGGGTTTTCATCTGGAGGGGAAATATTGTCAAAGAAGAAGGAATTAGACACAGATGAGCATGCCTGTAACCTTAGTCCTCAGGAGGCTGAGGCAGGAGGATTCTGAGTTCAAGATCAGATACACAGTGTGACCGTTTTTGCTCAAAAGAAAGAAGAATGAATGATAAATATTCTTTGTCTGAATCCTCCCTTAGCATAAGATGCCAGCCAACAAGACATCAAGAAGAGAGGAGAAATCGCCCTCCCATCTCTAGAGCCCCTACACATGAGGACTTAGATAAACAGAAGGGAAGAACTGTTTTCTGGCTCTGATTGGTGTTTGTTCTGCATCCGGGGAAGTCTGTTACTACAGTGCCCTTAGACAAGGTCAGTGTTCCTATGGAGGCACAACCTGCTAGGAACCTCTGCTTTGCAGCAACATGGAACCCAACTGTGTGTGTACAGGTGCTACCTCCCTCTCTGTTAGGCATGATAGTTTTTCTGTACTCTGCCCTTTGCAGGGAGGCAAATAGAAAAGTTGGACAGAGTGAGTCGGGGTAGAAGAGCAGCTCATGTTAGTTCTGTCCTTTCCTGTTTCTTTTCCCTCTCTGAGTTTTGGTCTTTGTTTTCTGGCCGTAGGGGAAAGCATCTGTCTTAGGGTTTCTATTGCTGTGAGGAGACACCACGACCATGGCAACTCTTATACAGGAAAAGACCTAATTGGGGTGGCTCACTTACAATTCAGAGCTTTAGTCCATTGTTGTCCCATGGCGGGAGGCAAGGCAGCATGCGGGCAGTGAACTGCCACTGAGCGGCATCTTGAGCATATATGAGACTCAAGGCCTGCCCCCCCCCCACACACACTTCCTTCAACAAGACCACACCTACTCCACCAAGGCCACATCTCTTAATTGTGTCACTCCCTTTGGGAGCCATTTTCTTTCAAATCACAACAGCATCCCAATATGTGTTTACCAGGTAGCATAAGTTGTTAAAAGAGAAAAAGGTATTTTAGTTACAGTTGCTGGGACTAAACGCATAACAGAAAAAGCTTGAGGAAGGAGGGGTTTATTTTTGCTTGTAGTTGGAGGGGACAGCTCATCAGAGGGGGAAAGGAATGAGGGCAGGAGCTCCAGGCTGCTGTGGCCATGCTGCATCTGCAATCAGGAAACCCCAAAATCTGAATGTTGTCAGCTTCAGACTCCAGTCCTGGAAGGGCAGCACCTACATTTAAGGTGGATCTTTCTACCCTAATGAACCAAAAGTAGATTATCCCTCACACCTGTGTCCCTAGAGCTTTGTTTCCATGGTGATTATAAATCTTATCTAATTGATAAGATTGACTATCATGGGCGGTGAGGAGACTTTTAGCAGGTACAAAAATGCACAGTGGTCATCTGTGATAGGCAACAGATTTTAAGTCAGACAGGATGATGTATATTGTTAGAGAGGCTTTCTCCATGCTTCTTAGATTTTTTCTGTAAATGGCTGAAATCAGCTCACAAGCACCTCCTGTGCCAGGCAATTGTTTGCTCAAGTAGTCTTGTGTTGGTGAGCATGTGATCACAATGCCTGTAAAGAGACAAATCATTCTCCCACCAAAGCAAATTAAATAACGAGGACCCAAATTAGATTTACCATTTTCTCCTTTAAATGTACTTTACAGGGACATTTATGTACTCACATGAGTTTTTGTTTTATATAACATTGATGAAGCCAAATGACTTTTCCCTTTATTTATTTAATGCAGTTACAGTTTAATGTGGTTAGATCAAAATGGAATTATCTGAGTTAAGGACAAAGATTTTTTATTTTTAGTTTTTAGCATTGGGAGAGCTTCAATAATCATCCCAATCTATTAACAATAGAGTATAGCTACATTTAGTAGTATTTAAATGTTAGATATATTTATATTTGAATATCACAACATGACTAAAATTAATAAATCTCATGAAATATTGGTGGATTTATTAAAAGTCCTTTGTGAGCAATAGAAATTTAGGAGACATTTGTCCCCATGATCAAAGAATGTGAATTAAAGTGAAATAGGAGAGCTCGATTAGTTTTTAATCTTTAAAGTATTTAAGAAGAAAGGGAAAAAATCTAAAATGCCTTTTTTTTTTTGTAACTCATAAAAACATGGTCACTCTGCCGGTGGGGTGATAGAATACTGCCTGTACAAAAGGGGGTTTTAAAATCCACTTTTCCTGGGTGCTGAGATTAGAAATTTTTCATAGACTAAGAAAAGTGGAATCACCCAATAATTTATGAGAATAATTTCCAAGTCCTTTGAAGAATTAAAACCAGTCTATATAATAGCAAGCACATGGCAGGCGAGTAATAAATATTGGATGTAATTGGGAGTAAATAAGGCATTTTGGGACTGAAGGCTACAAAAATGTCTTCTGGTATTTTCTTGGCCTCTTCATTATCCTAAGCCTCCAGTGGGCCTCATATGTGACTTGGATTTTAGGAGACATCACCTCATCCCTGGGCACATCTCCTCTTAAAGCTTTTATCTGCTTCCTCAGTCACCTCCATTTTCCTATTCAAATGAGCACTTAGTTTGATACTTTTTTTTAAGTGAAAAATAACTATCTCAGGGTAAGAAAAATGCAGACCGACTAGGCTGTGGATATAACTGTCTGGTTCACAGGCAAGCCGTCACTCTGGTGGCCAGTGAGCAGAAGTCTGAAGAGTGAAGGGCAGGGAGGGAGCGCTGAACACACACACCAGAGGAGCATGTCAGCACCCACCTCCCTCCTCTCCTTACCAGTTCCTCCCTCGATGGAAGCGCGAACCTTTCTGCTGTTATTTAGTGATTTGGTTATTTAGTGGAGGAGTTTCTCTTTTAAAGAGGATAGCCAAGAAAAGTAACACATGTAACATCCAACACATGCCCAAGTTGTAAACTCATTATAGTTTGTTTGCTCTATTTTGCCTTTATCGTAAATGCTTGCTTTTTCTCAATTACGTATTTGGTACATTTGCTCTGAAAGCTTTGCTTTTTATTTTTTCTTTTACCCTGAGGTAGTTTCTCATCACAGGCTACCTTCCAGTTCATCATGTAGCAGGCGATAATTTCAACTTCTGGTCCTCCTGCCTCTACTTTCCAAGTGCTGAGATTACAGGTGTTCAGTTTTACAGGTGACATTACAGGTGTGGTAATGGGATGGGACCCAGGCACACTAGGCAAACACTGTGTCTCCCAGGCCCTAGAAACATTACGTTTACGTAATGATTTATAATACTTCAAGGCTGAATTTGATAAAACTGGAATTCCTTTTGTCAGGTACATTAGTCACTTTTACTCCAGGGAAACAGAAACACTATAGAAATTTCCTGCAGGGATTTTGCCCATGTTATGGTTGTGAATAGCTGAGAAGTCCCAAGATCCAGCCAGCAAGCTGGAGACCCTGAAGAGAAGATTATTTCCACTTCGGAAGGTGACTCAAGACTTGGGAAGAGCTGGTGCTTGATCTCAGAGGCAAAAACAGCTTGATCTCTCCCATCTTGAAGGCAATCAGGCTGGAGGAATGACCACTTACAGAAGGGAAGGAAAGTCAGACCTCCAGCTGAGCTCCACCAATGTTAATCTCATCCAGAAATACTCTCATCTACAAACCCAGGATAATGTTTGACCAAGTTTTGGAGCACCTTGTAGCCTACTCAAGTTGACCTATTAAAATGACCCATCAGAGGCTGGGAAGGTGGCTCCACCAGTAAGTGTCTACCATGCAAGAATGAGGAACTAAGTTCAGATTCCCAGCATCCTCAAAATCTGGACATTAGATGCGCGGTCTGTAACCCCAGTGCCAGGGAGACCAAGGGTCAGTGGGGTTTACTGGCCAGCCAGCCTAGATAAATTGATGAACTTTGGGTTCATTGAGAGACCCTGTCTCAAAAAACAATGTGGACAGCAATAGAGGAGGACACCAGTGTTGACCTCTGGCCTCCATACACATGCACATATGTTCATGCACATATATACACAATCACATGAACACACACACACACACACACACACACACACACACACACACACACACAGCCATCAACTCAGGTAAGATCCATTTGTGTGCTGAAACAACGTTTGATCCATTTATATGCAAAGGATGGCGCTTTTGTCAGGAGTCCAGGTGTTCGGTTGTAGAATGTGTCCGTCAAACACATGTATGTTGTTAATCTCCAAAGTCATTCATTGATGCTTTTGGAGGTGGGGCCTTTAGGAGATAATTAGGGTTAAATGAGGTCATCAGCGTGCAGTCCCATTGTGGGATTAGTGAATTTTTTTCCTTTTTTTTCTTTCCCTTCCTTCCTTCCTTCCTTCCTTCCTTCCTTCCTTCCTTCCTTCCTTCCTTCCTCCCTCTCTTCCTCTCTGTTGTTCTTTTTGTTGTTGTTGTTTTTTGTTTGAGACAGGTTTTCTGTGTGTATCCCTGACTATACTCGCTGTGTTGACCAGACTGGCTTTGAACTCAGAGACCCACCTGCCTCTGTCTTCCAAGTGCTGGGATTAAAGGCGTACACCACCATGCCTGGCAGATTAGTGGATTTCCAAAAAGACTTGATCCCTGGGTTTTCCCACCAGGCCGTGTCTTCTTCCAGATTATGAGGCAGTCAAAGGCGGTTTCGTGATGCAGGACTTGTGACCTTGGTCTTTTCAGGCTCTGAAACTACAGATCTCTTTTCTTCATATCTAGTCAGTGATATTTTGTTTAACAACACAAAATAGACTAAGACAAGATTAGCCATTTTAAAGAAAAATTAATTAGCAGTACTATCTGTAAAAATTGTTTAAATAAAAAGCTATTTAAAAAATATTAGCAAAAAACTTGCCAGTCACCTGGCAAAGTAGGACAACCAAATAAATACAATAGAAAATAAAACATTAATACTGGATGACCATGCTCTTATTATACCTTTTACATTTATTACACTAATCTACTAACTAATAGTTCTCTATTATTTGTAGAAATGTCATAATTTGGAAAATAGATTATGCTGCCACCGGATCATAAGCAATGTGAGAAAAGTTTCTATAAGCTAGAGTAGACAAAGTTAGAGTATAGTTTTTATAGAGAGACAGCTCAGTGGTTAAGGGTACTGTCCACTCTTCCAGAGGACCAGGGTTCCATTCCCAGTGCCCACATGGAGGCTCACAACTGTCTGTACCTCCAATGCCATCAGATACCTTTTTCTGGCCTTTGTGGGAAACATATACATGCAGTGCACAGACATACATGGAATCAACACACCCACATATATATAATAAATCTTTTCTGAAAAAAAGATGTAAGGGCAGGAATATCTGTGGTGATATTGTATTTGTGTTGAAATGTGGTGATATTTTATTTGTATGTTAATAAATAAAGCATGCCTGGAGATCAAGGCGGGAAAGGCCAGCCATTTTTAAGTAAACATGGAAGTCAGGCAGTGGTAGCACACCCCCTTAATCCAATCACGTGGCAGGCAGAGTCTCTGTGTGTTCAAGGACACACTAGGGAACAGCTAAGTGTGGTGACACACACCTTTAATCTCAGTACCAACCATAGAGACCTGGAGGTCTGTACAGACAGGCAGTGACAAGGAAGTGAGGTGGCTGGGCTAAGAGCCAATGAGAGGGCAGAACAGCAAGGCAATAAAGGTGCAGGTTAGACAGGAAGTAGTCGCATTTTGGAGGCAGCTGAGCTGGTGAGGTAAGGTGGTTGGTGGCTCTCACTGTTTCCCTGATCTCTAAGACTTTCACCCCTGTATTTGGCTCTGTTTTTTTGTTTAATAAAACTGTTTGGAAATTCATCTGCAAATATCTTTAGAGGGAAGAGGATGATTGATTGACCTAGCAAGGCCCCAATTCTGGGATTATCAGAGACAGTCAAAGTAAGGGTGCTACATATGGGATGAGAAAGAGATGAATGAGTGGAAGAAAGCGGCGAAACACAAATGCAAAGAAACGAGTGAGTTCAGGACAAGGGTAGATAAGTGGGCATGCCTGGGGCATGGTACCAAAGGGTCGGGAGAGGCAGCAAAGTCCCAGGCTTTTGAAGCCACAAAATCCTGAACTTATCCTGCAGGTGACAGTGACATACGCAGAGACACGGCAGACCGCGGCTGAGATCTCTACTTACACACAAAACCTGTCTGTTAAGACTTCGGTGCCCGCTCATTTACTCATTGGAGACAACTTTTGAAAACTTAGGAAAATAGAATCATTGGCATCCGTATCTTCCCGCCCCCCCCCCCCCCCCACACACACACACTTTGGGACTTTTTATAGAATTTCTGATCACTGAGTGTAGCGAGTCTTTCTCTGTCCCTCCAGCCAGCTCCTAAATCAGGACACGGAGACATATTATTAGTTATGAATGCTCGACCAATAACATCTTCACAGTGTACGAAAAGATGATTCCACCGCACCTGAGCTCTGGTTACTCCAGTGGCTGAGCAGGTTACGCACATTGCTGTGACTGACGATTCGGTCTGCCCAGGTGTTTCCAGATTCTTCGCGGGGGAGGGTGGGGTGTCTTATTCAACACATCAAACCAAGCACTCACAGATCTGTAAAGCAGGAAGGAAACTTTATTCAAAGCAAAGCAATACTAAAGATCAGAATATGTGGCAAGAAAGCAAGGAGCCACACTAGTAAGAAATACTCAAAGCCCTGGCCTTTGGGGCTTCTTTCTACAGGATCCAAGAGAAGGCGGAGTTTGGTTGCTAAGGACTTTAGTGTGAGTCCGTCTCTATTTTGACTGACAGGCTTGGATTCAGTAGGTCTTTGCTCACTGCTCATGTTCCTTCCCATGATACACTTGATTTTAATGATGTGCACAACAAATTATGCATAGGAATATTATAAACAGGAGATTCTCCCTTAAAAGTTCATTTGGGAACACAGTTTTGCCTTATTGCTCTTGTTCTCAAAACCAGTTAAGGCCAGATCGTCTTTCTTACTTTCAAATATGATCACAAGTCGGTTAAGATTGAATAGAATCTATCGCAAACTGATAGTTGTAGCATGAATCTTAAAAGGTCTTATTAATGAAAACAAACCCAGAGCCAGGTATTGGGGTGAACGCTGAATGATCAGAGAAACAGAACAAGCCACATCCAACCTTCACCTTGCCAATTCCTCAGCTGATCTTGTTTCCTCAGACTGAAAGCCTCTGAATCCTCATCCAAATGGATCTCAGCTGAACTGCTGCTAAAAGCTAAAAGCTTAAAAAAGGCTCTAGTTCCTGGTCCTCACGCCTTATATACCTTTCTGCTTCCTGGCCTCACTTCCTGGGATTAAAGGCACATGTCACCATGCCTGGCTGTTGCCAGTGTGGCTTTGAACTCACAGAGATCCAGACGGATTTCTGCCTCCAGAATGCTAGGATTAAAGGCGTGTGCTACCACTGCCTAAACCTATGTTTAATATAGTGGCTGTTCTGTTCTCTGACCCCAGATAAGTTTATTGAGGTGCACAATATATCAACCATAGATAGTCCTTACACAGAAAAACCTACTCCATTGTTAAGAGTAGGGTGTGTGAGTAGCTTGATGAAGGTGGGGGTCTTAAATTGCTTAAGCTGCTAACATACTACTAGGCATATTGTTTAGAGAAGGGTGTGGGTACACAGTACATGCAGGTGAGATTCCTGGCTGTCAAGTCCATTATTAGAAGGGGTGTGTGTGCATAGCCCATACCAAGTGGAGTTCCAGGTTACTGAGCTACTACTCCTATGCTTTCCTGCCTGGAGAAGTTCTAGTTAACATCATCTGTGACGGCACAGGGTATTATGAGTGACTTCGAATTTTTTGTTTTATAACTTAAAAATGTTTAACTGAATGGCAATGTACATTCTCTTAAACTGTTGACTGTTTACATTTATACACTAATGAAATGGAAAGGGGCATAAACATCATTATTCTAGCCAAATAGAATGCAGTTTTTCTTTTCTTGTGGGAAAAGTGTTTTAAATGAAGTATTAATTTAATCAACTGACAATTCTTTTATTTTATTTTTTGAGACAGGATTTCTTGTAACTTGGGCTGGCTTCAAACTCACTACGTAGCTGAAACTAAGCTCAAACGCCCCTTGATGCTCCTGCCTTCGCCTCCCAAGTATTGGGATTATGTGCTGTGCTGACCTACCTACCTATCAGTCACCACTTTTCAGGGCTGTGACAAATTCAGAGTCTTCAGATGAGGTCTTAGGTAAGCTGATTAGAAAGTAGCCAGATTGCTGGGTGGTAGTGGCGCACGCCTTTAATCCCAACACTCAGGAGGCAGAGCCAGGCAGATCTCTGTAAGTTCAAGGCCAGCCTGGTCTACAGAGCAAGTTCCAGGACATGCAACAAAACTACATGGAGAAACCCTGTCTCGAAAAAAAACCAAAATAAATAAATAAATAAATAAATAAATAAATAAATAAATAAAGAAATAAAGAAAGAAAGAAAGAAAGAAAGAAAGAAAGAAAGAATAAAAATAAAAGTAGCCAGACCTGTGCTCTTAAAAAACCATTTAAGGAAGTAGATTTTTTTTAACATTTTTAATTTTTAAAAATTTTATTTTATGTGCTTTGGTGTTTTACTATGGTGTCAGGTCCCCTGGAACTGGAATTACAGACAGCTGTGAGCTGCCATGTGGGCACTGGGAATTGAACCCCAGGTCCTCTAGGAGAGCAGCCAGTGCCCTTAATACTGAGCCATCCCTCCAGCTCCGGAAGTAGATGATTTTGAAAATGGTTTTTTAAAAATGGAAAAGGAAAGCTCCTTCACACAGCACGTGAATTCTTGAGATTAGTAACTCAGTTTCACTGTTTTTAAGAGACAGTGGTGACCATTCAACTGAGTCTCTGTGTTTTCACACTGGAGTTACCTGAAATCATATGACGTCACAGTCGGGGCCATGCAGATGGCTAGATCAGCCCTGTGTTCCAGGCAGGACTTCCATACATCACCATGTTCATTTCACTAATATATTCATCCTGTTTTGGAAGGATTATTGTAAGCCTTAGACATTTTTTTAGAAAAAAAAATTGCATTTGAGAAAAGAAAGATCGCAAAAATGTCTACTCAAGAGAAGAAAGCAAATATGAGAAATTCTGTGTAGGAAGTGAATATTTT
>CABHPR010153405.1:33556-53909 GCA_902168415.1 Peromyscus melanophrys | reverse complement strand
GATAATGAGAGATGGGCAGGGTCAGGACATGTCTTGGGGTACAGTCAACAGCATGGGGGGGCAGAGGGGTCTGTCTTTCAATACACACTAGACTGTACAACAACTGGGGAGTCTCTTACTGATGTCACCCCGAAAGGCTAACCTGTCTTTTGTGGGGTAAGATGCTCTCATTTGGAGTGTGGCTGGTCGCCAAATAAAGGGGGGCTGGGAGACTATGAAGGATCATACATCTCTAAATGCAGCGAAGCCCACTACTCTGCTCACAGCTCACTGGTTAAAACAAGTCACTTGGAGAAACCTAATATCAAGGGATGGATATGTGTTGTTATTTTCTACAAAATGTGGCAGAGGGAAGCTGGGTAGAAGTGAACATGGCGTCTAACAGGTGTGTCCAACCTTTTGACTTTGTGATATGATCCCGCACCTATGAAGTACACAATGCAGAATGCAATTGAGTTAAAAAATAAACACACACACACACACACACACACACACACACACACACACACACAAACTACATTCGTGATTTTTGTGCCAGGCCGGATTCTCAAGCTTATGCCACCAGGGGTTAGACACACCCAAGGATGTCAAAGGCAGTCCTTAGACTGGGAAGCTGAGCAACAGCATGGCTGGTGCTGCCACCTGTTGGCTAAGAGGGGAAGCTGAACTCTTGGATTCTTCACTGCGAGGAGCGTAAACCACATTGCTTCCCTAGAGCCTCTGGTCAGGGCCCTCTGACTGATACAGCACACGAATGAGTTGACTCTAGGTTTGGACTAATGGACTAAAGAGTTAGATGAAGTCATTAGGTCATGAGATTGGCTTTCCAAGGGCGAGAAGAATCACATGCTCCCTCTTCCTCTCTGGCCCATCAAAACGCCACCTTTACCCGGGCCCCAGCAGCCAGGAGCCAGGCTCACGGCTGATTCCCACGGCTTTCTGGCAGCTGTGCTCATCCCTGACCTGCCAGCCAGCTGTCTTCTGTGCTATAATCTATCTCCTGGTATCTGCAGAAGTTTTAGCAATGGAGTCATATGTTTCAGGCCATCTCCAAGGCTTAATCCTCAAGTTCTGCCTCATTGTATACTTACTGCACTAACTGAAGGATATCATGGTGAGCTTGGTTTGCAAAGAATCGCTACAGGCCAGACCAGGTTTGGGAGTAACAGAAGTTAAATAGAGCCACCAAGGTTTGCAAGTTCCGTAACTTGTCAACAGTCCGGTCAAACACAAAAAAGATGTAGGAAATGTCACATGATTATCCTAGAGTTTATTTTAAAAAGTTACTGTGCCTCAGGAGAAGGCTCAGTTGGTAAAGTTCCTGTCTTACAACAGGACCCACTATCCATGTAAGACAGCTGGCTAGGGAAGCAGAGACATGAGGATTCCTGGGCATTTCTGGCCAGCCACCCTACCCTACTTGATGACTTCCAGGCCAGGGAGAGACCTAGTTCCCAAGACAAACATACAAACAAAAATCCAAGGATTATAAATCTGAAGGCTGTTCTTTGGCATCCACATGCAGGGGCGGGTACACACCCACATGTATACACGTGAACATACACACTCACATACACACATTTGTAAAGGTAAACAAAATGTTATCTTCAGAATTCCTACTTCTCGGGTCACCTGTGTGACGGTAACCTTGAACTAGCAGAAACCTGTCTAGTGGAAACTTTCCCTGGGTGCCATGCTAAATCCCTGAGGCTTGCGTTCAAACTCTTCTTCAGTTTGTGGTGCTGAATTAGATACTTGCTCAAAATACATTTTCAGTCCACGGGAGCACTAAAATCAAACAGGTTTTCTAATGCTGTGATAACATGGAGCTGTTTACCTGAAAGAGCCGAGTTGCAGCTAGCTCAGGGCTGGTGTGGGATCCTGAAAGCAAAGAGGGCCACAAGTAAACAGAGTTGGGGGCCGCTCTATGGGGTTCCTCCACACCAGTTTCCCAGCTTCTCTCCCACCAAGCCTTCTTTCTGCTATTTCCACTCCTGGGGAAACGAGCTTCCTTCAAACTCCAGCACATGCTGCAGTCCGTAGCCCTCAGCTCTGATGTCTCCATCCCTTCCCTGCTCTCACTGGCTCTCAGAACAGCATAGCACCTGCCTATACCTGTCATCCATGGGCTGGAAATGGGAGGACAATGGACAGTATTCATCTAATGCACAGTGACCAGCTGTTGGCTGGACAGGAGCAGTTCTCCAGAAGAACAGTGTGGAGTTTGGACAACTTGAGAGAGTTGGTTCTTTCCTCACACCTGTGGGTCGCGGGGATCAAACTCAGGTGGTCAGGCACTTTTACTTGCTGAACCAGGTTGCAAGCCCCTTGAGGATCTTTCTTAAAGGGAGTATTTACCCACGCGCTCACCCATCAACTATGTGTGAGTATGATCATTGCCACATACAAGCTTGAAACTGAACTGGAAAACATACAAGCTTGAAACTGAACTGGAAATCACTGCGTTCACACAATGGCTCTCCTTTGAACATGCTGGCTTTTGTGTTCTGTCACAATAGATGGGGAGAAGTCAGGAGATAAAATAAATGACCACCTAGTCATGCTATATAATTTCTGAAGAGCAGGAAGATTAGTTTTCCTTTGAAAAGGTATAACTGGGGATTGAGCCAAAATTGAAATAGTGTCAGTGTTTTCTTTGATCTCAAAGCGACCCATGCTTCTCAAGTGAGCCACTGGGAAGACTTGAAGCATCCACGAACATGAGGAATTCCCGGAAATCCAGTTCACGTGTTTGGTACTTTCAGAAAATTTCAATATTAATTGGCATTTACTTGGGGAAAAGAGTGTTGGCCTTCAGTGGTATATGCTTCATGTGAGCATGTAAACACTGCTGTGACTTCTTTACTCCAGGAGTGACAGGGGAAGAGAGTGTGTTGGGGATGTACTGACATCAATATATTGTGACCATGTGAGTAACGAGGCAGTCCACTGACAGATGGGACTGATGTGTCCGTGAGAGTCATACTTCTTTGACCCTTGGAAGTGTGGGTACACATGGCATGTGTGGAGCAAAGCTGCTGTGAAGAGACAACATGCCATGTACTACAGGTTCCTAAGACGGGGTCTCTGTGTTCCAATCTCATCAGCTCTGACAGTACACTCCATCACCGAGGATGGCTAGGCTTCGTTCGTACTGGAGTAGGCACACGGTCCCTTGGAGGGAAATCCATCTGTCATGCCATCTTGAAGTCTCAGAGAACCAAGGTCAAAGATATAAACTCAGGGATGGTTTTCAGTTTTTGTTTTATTTTTTAAAGATTTATTTTTATTATTATTTGGGAGGGTGTACATGCAGGTGCCTAGTACTTCCAAAAGAGGTCCCCATGATCCCTTAGAACTGGATTATAGGGTGCTGTGGAACTGATTGGTATGGGTGCTGTGAACTGAACTCTGGTTTTATGTAAGGGCAGCAAAAAAATTCTCATTGTTGATCCCCGTGAGCCCCAGCTTTTACAGCTTTGTTTTCACTTCCGGCTTACTGGGTTTTCCATCTGCAACAACTCAGTGTCAAGCAAAACTCACTTATTTCAAACTTTCTGTATTCTTTTGGGTCAGGACCACGGCCATGTTAGAAAAAACACTCTTTTTCTGGATGTTTTTTCTCATCGAGGGTTTCCCTGAAAGGTAAATCCCCCTGGATCCACAGAACCCCATATTCCGCTCCACCAGTAGGCTCAGGGGAGAGTGCTTCCCCATTTTCCAAGCAACAATTCGTAGATAAAAATGTCAGAGCCTGGCAGCCCGTCTCTAGCATATGTGCTTCTATTTATGAAGACACTTAGTGTGGATTTAGTAAGTTCACCACAAAGCTCCAGGGGCGCCTGTCTCTTTAAATCCATCTCCTCCCAAGTGAAATTTGTGGCCCTGATGAATGGCAGAGCAGAGTCATCCATAAAAGGGCAGAGGAGAATCACACTCATTTGCATACAGTAATTATTCTGTGAATCAGGCCACCTTTATTGCTGGCAGAAAATCTACTGTCAGCATTGCTCTGTAGATCAATTTTGAAAACCCAACATCAGAGAGGAATTGTTTGGAATCCCGTGGTCCAGCATTCCTGCCACCTGCCTTCTGGTGATCGTGTTTCTGGGTCTAGTCCACCAGTCTGTTTCTCTATCTGCCCTGTCTGTGATGCTATGTGCTATTTCTAGAGAGTTCTCTTGTAGGCAGGCTGGCTATGGTTCATTTTCTAAAATGGCTGAACATGGGAAAGTGTGGGAACCCAAGGGCTTGGTAGACTCCCTTTCTCTGGAGTCTACCACTCCACCCTGTCAGATCCCAACATATACCTGGTAACTCTAGGTAGCCCTACCAGGAACCAGAGATGGAAGAGAGTCTGGAGGTGACTTTTGTCTCTTGCTTTACAGAAAGGAAGAAGGAACCTTGCAGTGATTTGATAAGAAATTTTCCCTCTCGTCTTGGGCACTTGAACACTCCGTCCTCAGTTGTTTGAGGGAGGTTTAGAAAGTGTGGACTTGTTGGAGGAGACATGTCCCTGGAGGCAGCATTGAGAGTTAAAGATTTGTGCTGTTTCCAGTTCTCTTTTCATTTCCTGCTTGTGATTTAAGATATGAGCTCTCAGCTTTCTGCCCCAGCCATATGCATGCTGCCTGCCACCATGCCTCTCCTCCACAACAGTAAGCCATGTGAACCCTTCCTTTTGTTCATTGCCTTGACCATGATGCTTTATCATAGTAACAGAAAACTAACTAAAACAAACTCTTGGGTCTCCGGTTTTTGGGATGCAGGGAGTTGAGGAAGAAAGGAAGAGAATTTGAGCCTGCAGACTGAAAGAAAGGGACTCATTCTTTAAAGGATGTAGAAACCCAGAGTCCATGTGTGCATCTCCAGAAGAGGGATGGGAGAGATGCTTCACCTGGAGAGCTGGTATCAGCAAAGCCAAGAGCAAAATGATGCTGCCAGCTGGCTCAGTATAGTCATGGTGACTGCGCTGAGGCAGGGGCAAGAAGCTCGGTCATGTCCATTATGACCTGTGTGTCCAGTCTCCAGCTAAAGGTACAGAGTTCCACAATACACCTGTGTGACTAGTGTAGAGACCAGAAGGCCTGAAGGTTGTATGCATTAGGATCTCCCTGGCTGCCTTATATTCCCAGCAAACCCTCAAAGAGGACAAAAGATGTAGCCAACCCTGGGAACACACAGCTGAAGGGCTGTGTGAAGCCATTTGACAGCTGCAGGGAGGTTTTGAGAAAGTTAGGAGGAACAGAGACTTCAGTTGTTGTCCTGATGTCTCACATGAAGAAGGGCTGTGAAGAGTCTTTCACAAACCTCGAGAGGATTTAAATCCTCTGTCATTCTTTATTCTGTATTCCTCTCCTTTCACTCTTACTTTTCTTAACGTAGCAACAAAAATAAACACTTCCACAAAGCCGACCGTGCTGGTGAGAGAAAGCAGACACTGAGAGGCACTGTAAGAGTCCATCACCATGAGCCCCCCAGAACATTCAGGTCCACTGGACAGAGGGAAGAAGGGTGGATGCCAAGGACAACAAGTGGTGGTGGTGAATGAATAGTCTCTGTTTGGGAGGTGAAAGGCTCTGGACTTGGATGACAGTGGTGGGTATACAACCTAGTACATGGTTGTAAAAATGGCCACTGAGTTTACACTTGAAAGCAATTAAAATAACATTGTTTTACATGCATATGTATGTATGTATGTATGTATGTATGTATGTATGTATGTATGCATATAAAAACAAAAATAAAATATATACCTTAAACGGTTTCTATTTGGAGCTGGAGAGCTGGCTCAGGAGTTATGAACACTTGCTGCTCTTGCAGAGGACCTTAGTTCTGTCCCAGATACACAAGTAAGGTAGCTCAGAGCTACCACAACTCCAGCTCCAACACCTTCTTCTTGCCACCATGGGCACCTGAACCCATGGCAAACACTTCCACAGATGCACACACATGCACAAAATAGAAATCTTTAAAAAAGAAATAAGGTTTTACTTTTTTGGTGAATAGGTAAACACAAAGGTAGGGGGCTGTTATTAAAGTTAGAAAAACAAAAATGACAAAATACTGAGAGCTTGAATGAATGATTAGGTGAGCTGGCTTCCTCCCCTTTTCTCAGAGGTGACTTTGGGGTGTTGGGCCACATGAGTCACAACACATGTAAGTTTGTACCAGGTGAGGTTTCTCAACACATTATATATTGAAACCAAGCCAGGTTTTAGAAAACTCGGTAGCTCTTCATATCTATCTAAATTTATAATATCTTTTAAAAACATGAATAAGGAACATGTTACTCATTCAGCAGTAAGCCCTATAAAGACACAGAATTCAATGAGAATGACAGTAGTTTCCAAATGTATATGGTGGTATTACTGGCTTATGGAGCACCTACATTATCGCTCTCTCTGGTACAAAAATATTTATTTCTATATACTTTTCCAGTTTGTAGGTAGCTTTTCTGATACAGAATAACTTGGAAACTTATCAGATGTCACAGAATTAGCTAAAAGTGGAAGGGCACGTTGTACCACACAATGCCATGCCTAACTCACTGCCTTTAGTTTGCGACATTCTGCTGAATTTGTTGTTCAATTCCAGAGCCCCTTTTACAGTGTCAAACTGACAGCAGAGTGTTACAAGGTGCTTTTATAAGTAAATAATGCTGCTACTGATAGGACAAGGCAGTCTGGGGAAGACTGACAAGACATGATATCGTTCAGCTTCCAAAATAAGAAAATAAGACCTGGAGTCAAAACCAACTTCAAAATATTGAGTGACTTCTAAGAGGCAGCTGTGCCAAGGATCTATGTTACTTTTAATCAAAATTATAGTGGTGCTATCAAAATTTAAAATTTAAATATTCCCAGCACAAATAAGAGGAATTCAACACTCTCTCCAAATTAAAGTTTGTTTGGAATTTGTAACTATTGTTTCTGTTGTTGTTTGAAGATGGTGTTTCTACTGATCTCAGAATAATGTCCATGTTTAGTGATTTAGCAAAGTTCTCAGCTTCATTAATACCCTATACCTTCTAGGGTTATTATAAGTCTTCAAACCCAATGTCCTCATCATGAAGGAAAGATAGTTCATGGGTTAATGTGCATTGTTGTGTCCCTAAACAATACCAAGTCCTATAGCAAACTTTAAGGATGCAATGTGCAGATGAGCAAGAAAACAAAGACCTGCCCCTCATGGGGTTACATTTCAGTGAAAGGAG
Organism: Peromyscus melanophrys; assembly: GCA_902168415.1. NCBI lineage: Eukaryota > Metazoa > Chordata > Mammalia > Rodentia > Cricetidae > Peromyscus > Peromyscus melanophrys. The sequence goes on along the minus strand of CABHPR010153405.1, from coordinate 46,693 downwards.
TGATTAATGAAAACTCAATCAAGTGACATTTCCAGAAAGCAGTTAAGGGGACACAGAATAGAGTGAAAGGGCAAGAGAAGATGGGTAATTCAAGATAGCCATTCCATGTACCATCTGTAGAAGGAAGACTTGGAGTTAGGGTCTCTCAGTGGAAGGAAGATGAGTCCACAGGTATTAGCTGGCAGAGAAGCCATTTGGAATAGTGGAGGAAAACACCAGAGGCTATGTGTCTACAGATTAGTGAACACTACAGTTCGGGTAATTCATCAAGGATAGGTGAAGCCCTACATTTGTTCCCATCATTTTAGGAAGCCACTTGAAGGTGTAGGAGACAGCTATTGTACAACTGATCCCTTTGACTGCTGATGACAGAAGGATGCTGAGGACTCAGGAACTGAATGGATGGAGACTGAGCATGAGTGGAGTGAGGGCTTAGAAGACAAAGATCATGGAGGCTCTGATGAAGGTGTAGAGGCCCTCCACTGTAGGGAGTCTGGTGATATTTTATTTGTGCACCCCAATAAAGCTTATCTGGGGATCAGAAGGAAAATCTAGCCACTATATTAAACATAGAAGTCAGGCAAGGTAGCACACACCTTTAATCCTAGCATTCAGGTGGCAGAGATTCATCTGGATCTCTGTGAGTTCAAGGCCACACTGGGAACAGAGCCAGGCATGGTGACACATATCTTTAATCCCAGCACTAGTCAACCATAGAGGTCTGGAGGTCTGTACAGACAGACAGGAAGTGACAGAGCTGGGCAGAAAGAGGAAGTGATGTAGCTGGGTGGCGAGAGAAAGTAAGACAGCAGGGCACAGAAAGGTATATAGGCATGAGTATACAGGCATGATTATACAGGAAGTATCTCTACTCTTGGGCTGAGGATTTCCTAGAGGTAAGAACTTGTAGCTGGCTTGTTCTATCCCTCTGATCTTTCAGCTTTCACCCCAATATCTGGCTCTGAGTTTTTTTTTAATTAATAATACTGTTTAGCAATTCATGTTACAAGGGAGAACAGATCAGTCATCATGGCTTGATATATAACTTCGGGAGTCATACGTTGAAGATGGCGTAGGACACCATCCTACAAATACAGATGAAAAAGCAGAGATGATCTCCAGAAGCCCAGGAGTCTCTAGTATGCAAGTTTACAAGAGAGTGAAGACTGAGCACAGTGACCAAAGGGACTGAGTCACTGATAGAGGGGCGACCCAAAGAGTAGGATGTCTCGAAGCTTGAGGGAAGAGCGAGCATCCCAAGAGAGTCAGCCCCACTAAGTACTGATTAGAGACCATGTGCCATGAGGACTGAGGAGGACTTTCAATAAGATGGTGAGCTTGACAAAGCCATTGGATAAGATGCAAGGATAAGGTCTTCATGGTGCAGGCTGAGGGGAAAGTGGAATCTAGACCGGACACGGGGAAACTGCAACATGAAGGGGCAGTGTGAGACATTGGAATGGTGGCATGGTGAAGGAGACAGAGTCAAGACAAAGGCTCTACTCTTGGAAGAAGTCTTGTCTACAAAGAAGGAGAAAGCAGTGAAGAAGAAAAGGGGGCCATGTAGAGGAGAGGAGGTCTTGGAAGAACAGAAGAAGATCTGGTGCAGATGGATTCAGTTCAGTCCTTCTTCCCTGAAACAAGTCACCCCAGCAGTGGGTGAGTGTTTGTTAGAGGGGAAAACAAGGTCACTTACAATGAAAAACCTCTTTTCTCTCTGATCTGTGAGACGGGGCCATGATCTGGGGGTACAAGGAGGATATAGGAAGGTATAAAATTTGAAAGTGTCATTGGAGAACAAGAGTGACTTGGGATCATATGGAGGTTATGAGCTCCCCCCTTAGGTTTGTTGTGGCTTTAACAAGAGTTCAGTTTACATGGCCAGATGACTTATCTGCAGGGATGTATGTGGCTAACAGTTTTCAGAAAGAGAAGGAGGCAAAGGAGTTGAGGATTATTCCAAAGTCTAAGGCTGGGGTGGCAGAAGTGTGTCGGGGGTAGGGGGGACACTCTGGTACAGGGATAGTGGGGGACACTGTGAGGTGAAGGTAGTGCTGGAGAATGTCAGGAGTGGACACCACAGACTAGGATCCTGCAACACCAAGGCAAGGAAGCCATCAGAATACTGATAGTTTAGCAAAGAGTCAAAATATAAAAGGGATAGTGGTGGTGATTTATTTCTGTGATGATGCCAAGCCTGGGGACCTGGAATCCATCCCAGGACCCATATAGCAGAAGGAGAGAACTAACTTCAGCAAGTTGTCCTTTTGGCACTGTGGCACAGGAGTACACACACACACACACACACACACACACACACACACACACACACACATACACATTCATGTGAGTAAATAAACATTAAAATGTTTAAAAGACATAGAAAATTGTACCTTTGACTTGAGAGCCTCGCTCAAGGTCACAGAGTAGGAAGTTGAACACTATGTTGAGAGAAGTAGATTATGGATGTGCCTAGATACCACACCCCTGGAAATAGTGGGGACACAGAGAACCTCTGGTCCAGGGGGCCAGAGGAGCACCAGATCTTGGAGTTTTGGTGAGGCTACACCAGAAAACACCATAGAAAGTCCTCAGTAGATGGACAGTCCTTCTCCTGCTCTACTGATGGCAGAAAGCATTTAATCAAAAGAAATGCTGGTAAGGCTATGGGAAAGGGAAGACTTTCACATTGTTGATGGGAACATAAACTGGTAAAGCCGGTATGCAAGTCAGAATGGAGGCCCTTCGGAAAACTAAAAATAGATCCACTGTATGATCTGGCTATTCCATTTCTGGGAAAATACCCAGAGGAATCCAAGGCATGGGGATAACTATTCACCTTATTTATTAAGCAGTGGTCACAATCACCAAGTTATGGAATCAGCCAAGGTGTCTATCAACAATGAATGGAAAGATATTGTTTGTATATATTCAATGGAGCTTTATTCAGCAATAAAGAGTGAAACTAAATTGGAAATGTAAGCAACTGGAGAGCATCACGCTAAGTGACATAAGCCATACTCAGAAAGGCAAGCACTTTTTTTTGCATTTGTGAAACCTGGGTTACACACACCTGTGCACACACACATATATGAGCACGATATGAAAATAAAAGTGGGACAATGTAGGGAAAGAGGGGGGTGTGCAGGAGAGGGAGCGGCACAGGATGGGAGATGTAAAGGGGAGTTAGGAACATGCTGTACTTGAAAATCTCATTATGAACCCACCACTTTGTACAAAACAAACAAACAACAAAACCACTATTCAAAGATTTAAAAAAACAAAAAAAACAAGGGGAGCCTCTTGGCCTCTGGAAAACTTCCAACTATTAGGTAGCTGAATGGATTTGTTTACTAGTCACCAAGGGTCATCCAAGAGCCTTGTGCTTGTCAGACAAGACCAACAGATTCTGAACTGGCTGCAGAAAGGAGCCAGGGGGAGCCTTGGGGCCAAGGCATGGCCTCCAAAGAGATGGAGGAAGCAGAGCTCGAGGTGGCAGGCTCCAAGTGATGGAGGAAGTGAGGGCCCAAGTGGGAGGTGGAGAGAGCAGAGCACACTGCCGCAGCCTGAATCTGGTGGCCTGTAATGACAAGCATGAGAGGACTAGTTCCCAATTAGTGTGACGTGGGACAGGATTCAGTTAGAGGAAGAGTCATTTTGCAGTCATTAAAAAATAATCAAGGACTTCAGGATTTACTCATTACTTAAGTCTAACCAAGAGCCCCAAGAAGGGACAATCTGCCAAAGTCACTGGCACAAAAGGAAGAAAGGAGTCATCAGTTGGAAATAAAATCTCATGAATTTCGGGTCCTAGGATCTACCAGATGTTCCTGACAAGAATGGGAAGATCAGTTAGAGACGGGTCCACAGAAAGGCCAACTTTCCACCCATCACACTACTGTGTCTCCTTTCCAACAAAGCCCAGCAGTTGGCTTTGCATGTATTGAGCTGGTAACCCATATTTAGCCACACACTATGAGTAAGAGGCAAATGATTAAGGGAGGGGAACTAGATAAACAAGGCTACTGAGAAAATAAACACCAGAGACAATATTTCAGCCTACAGACAACTTTGTTTGCAAATTTTCATTTAAATATTACAGTATGCTATAAAGATTATGCTAGATCAGAAAGTACCAGAGTACCAGATGACAATTTCCTGATGACAAGCCACATTCAGAAGTTTCTAACATGTATCATTTCTTCTACTTTACTCTACACACATGAATTTTTAACTCAATCAAAAGAGAATCAATCAGCTTAGGAATTGGAGAAATGACTCAGGGATTAAGAGCACCAGCTGTTTTTCAAAGGACCCAAGTTCAGATCTCAGCATCCACATGGTAGCTCACAACTGTAACTCCAGTTCCAGTAGATCTGACACCTTCTTTTGGCCTCCATGGGCACCATAGCATACAGATATACAAGTGGGCAAGACACTCATACATACAAAATAGAATAATAATAACTTTTAAAAAAGAATCAGCTTAAAATATATTCCACTATACTGTGATACAATATAATCCCATAATGTATATGCCACAAACATCTCATCTCGGTATAGGTGCTCCTTCTAATTCTGCAGTGATTTACCCCCTACCTTTCCTTAGAGTGTTCCCATGTGGACAGGCAGTCTAAGCTGCTCAGGGAAAAGTTTCTCAAGTCAAAACTCATTTCTGCATAAGGCCTATAGACAACTGGTGGGCAGCCTAGTTTTCAGAGTACTGCATTTCCAGAGAGGAAGACAGAATCCAGTATTTTCACGTACCAGTACCAATCTACAATCCAGGTAACTCTAATTAAGTTCCAGGGACTCCTTCAATCTGGGTCTCCCCACCTTCTTCCTCTGTCATGTATGCCCTTGATGCCCAAGTCAATGCTGACACCTCTAGACTGAAGCTGTGCCATGTCTCTCCCGGCACAGCTAAGGAAGTGATGGAAAAGTCTATAGAGTTTTGTTTATTCTGGTTCTTTTTTCCTTCCCTCCTAGCAAGTGGCTACATCAGAGCTCTGCTGTTTGTTAAAGATCAAGCTGCCAATGTGAGTGTGCTCAGATTAGCCCTTCCTGTAACGGCACCAATGCCAGTGTTTGCATTCCTCCCAACTGAAAATTTGTCAGAGAAGAAAGGCATTAAACCTGTCACTGCAGATAAAGATCAGACATCTGATATCAAACAGAAGAGGCAAGCACCCTACCTCAGGCTCTACTAACTCTGGAGTATACTGTTCGAAGTCAAGAGGAGAACTAGACCAGATTGGGACAGGGAAATAAATCCAAGTCTCACCGCCACTTCTGTAGGTACAGAGGATATTGGACTTTGAACAGAAATCCAGAGCAGAGAACAAACAGCAAGCCCTTCCCATCTTTCTCTGAACACGGGTTCACAGAATGAGAACATCTAGACAAGTCACAACCATTTGCAGAAAAGTAAAAGCTTGGGAAGATATATTGAGAAAACTTTTGGACATTTAAAAACTTACAGTATCTCCCAATGCCTACATATAATCTTTGGAAGTTGGCACCATGCTGTGGCTGGGAAGAAGGCTCGGCTTTAAAGTGCTTACCTTGCAAGCATGAGGACCTGAGTTCAGTCCTCAGCATCCATGCTAAAAAAATAAAAATAAAAACAGGCACGGTGGCACGCTTGTAATCACACCACTGAGGAACAGGGCAGGCGAGGACAGGAGGGTCTCTGTAACTCAGGAGCCTGGCAGTCTGGCTGATTTTAAAGTTCCAGGTCAGTGAGAGACCCTGTCAGAAAAAAAGCAAGATCAGTGGTGCCTAAGCAACGACATTTGAAGTTGTCCTCTGACACCCACACTCATGCACAGACACAAGCATACACATAAAGATACATGTTCTTACATATAAAAGGAACTAGCTCTACACTGATAAATAAAATGGAGACTGTCAAAAACCTTCCTCCTGCTGTCAGAGCCCTCTCCCGTGATAGGAGGCCAGCATGTTTCCCTAATCATTGAATAATATACAAGTAGTTGATCTTGACCTGAACCTTGAATTTATGTGGCAGTTTTTTCCAAGGGGTTTGATCACTGAGAAGATTAATATTCATAATATTTCAATGACATGTTAGATGGCAGATACTATTATCCCCATTTTATGGATTCAGACACTGGGGCAGGGAGAGGTTAAGCAGCATGCTGGATATCACAGGGATTTAATTTTAAGCTCTCAAATTTAGTACACTTTTTTATGATGTTATTTCTGAAGGGAAGTGTGAGGTGGTAGAGCAGAAGTCAGGAATCAGGGCTGCAGCCTCGGCTCCCAGACTGACTCATCACACAGCCTTTGGCAAGTCATTTAACCTCTCACGGCTATGCCTCCACATTAGGTAAAATTGACAATTCTTGCCCACCATCCACACCCTGCTGTGAGGATTAATGAAATGAAACCTGGGCTGTAAGCCTGTCGGTAGAAAGGCTCTCTATAAATACGAAATATGCTAAGTGCCTTCTTAGAGGTTCTGCAGGATTGCACAGCCCTCAGGAGACATAGGAGCAATGTTGTGCATTTGAATAGGCTTGTCCCTAAGTGTCCCCAAGGAGTGTCCCTAGGGCCAGAGAGGCAGAGCATGATCATAGCTTCTGCTCCACCCTTTACCAGGAGAAGTCCAGGTTGCAAAAAGACCTATGGCTGTGGGAATAGTGTGGTCACTTTGTAGACTAGAAAGTGCACATCCATGGGACCCACTTGGCAACGGTGCTGCTTTCTGAGGCCAGCCTGGAGGGTTGCTTTTGGAAATTCCACTGAGATTTTGTGGGTCGAGAAGACCCAGTTGGTATTCTAAAGATGGATTTGGAACTGCTTTTGCACGCAGAGGAATGCTTGGAGGACTCTTGTCACTGGGCAGCATCCCAGAGTCCATCAGAGCAGCCCAAAGTCTCAGAGTCCATAGGAGCAGGAGGGGCTGGTGGACAGAATCTTCACATTTGAGGTAGAAAAAGGGACTGGAGCTTAATAAGCAACACCGCAGGCCTTTTAACCTTGGATTTGAAAACATGATGGAGGTAACATCTCTTCTCTGTCCCTGCCATTCCCTGGCATTCTTTGTGGACAGTGTATGACAACTCAAGTCCACATCTTTATTCCAGAACCTCTCTCATAGACTCCAAGCTCTTGTATGCAGCTCTCAGTCAGCACCTCCTCTGGGTGTTGAATAGATGTCTCTGATGCAGCTAGTCCAGCACTTCTGACCCAATCATAGAACCTCCCCTGTAGAACCTGCTCCCCACAGCCTTTTATGTCTCCATGTAGCACCTCCATCTTTCTAGGGATTCATATTTGGAGCATTGGACTTCTTCCTCTCTTGGGCCCCATGTAACCTAGGAAACACTCCAGGCCATATGTGCTCAGCTTGTCAGGACCTTCTCCCACCATGTCCACAGCTGTTGCCTTCCCCTGACCCACCCAACTTTGCCACAGCCTTTGACTACCAACTGATCTCTCTCTCTCTCTCTCTGTCTGTCTCTCTCTCTGTGTGTGTGTCTCTCTCTGTGTCTCTCTCTGTCTCTCTCTGTCTCTGTCTCTCTCTCTGTCTCTCTCTGTCTCTCTCTCTCTCTCTCTCTCTCTCTGTCTCTCTCTCTCTCTCTCTCTCTCTCTGGAAAACCTGTCTGCAACCCAGCACACAATCATTTTAAGACAAAGTGATGTCTCCCTTTGTCCCCAAGGCCTGCAGGTCCTCCTTCTTCATTTGAACTTGAAGCTTATGCATAACAAGGCAGATCACTTTCTGGGGTGCTAAGGATCGAGTCTTCAGGGTTTAAACTTCGCTAAACTCAACTCAGCTACAACATTGGCCATGCTATGTCACTTTCTTGGGTCTATATCCAGAAAAGAAAAGGGGGGGAAGCCTTAAACATCAGGTCTGTGTGTGTTCTGGTCCTAGAGATTCATACTGCTATTGAAGTGTGGGTGTTATGAGCCTGTGTGTGAGAATGTTCTAGGTCAGCCCACCCATATTTTAGGGGTCACTGGTTTTCCTTGGCATTCTGACTTGCAGATAGCATTGTTTCCATGTCTTTACTTGGTTTTCAATCTATGAACCTGCATCCAAACCTGCCTTGTCTTTAAGCATCATGGCACATTACTAACACCGTGGCCTTCAGTAATGATCTCATTTTAACTTTTAATCTATGAAGACCTCATCTCCATCAAGGAGGCATCAGAGATTAGGAAATCATCGTAACCTTTTTGAGGGGACACAGTTCAATGACAGCATCCATTTCGTTCTCACCCAGTGTTGTTATTTCACTCTCTATTGTCCAAGGTAGGAGGAAGTAGGCCATGCTGTGCACGCACACGCGCTTCATGTTGCTGCTGAGTCCACTGCTCTGCTGGTGCAAGGCAAGCATTTGGAATAGAGGCCAGACCATGATGGGAGCTGGCTCACGTCTTTTAACTGAAGGAAGGAGTGACTTTCACTGTTGTGTGTGGACAAGCCCTGTGCCTTGCCCCAGGCCTGGGATCACAGATTGTAGGCCCCAGCTCCACCCATCAGATCAGGAGAAGTTCCCCTACCAAAAGTGCTAATGAGACATGATGAGATTCTTTTCAGATGGAATCTAGCAATTTGAGGCAAGACTTTTCTGGGCTGTAGCCTAAGGCAGGGCCCTGAGCTCTGGCAGTATGAGCTCATCCCTCCTGTATCTCTGCACTATCTCGCTGTACAACTGTTGCCTGGATACCCCTCAAGCTCATCAGCTGGGGTGGCCTGGTACCAATATTCAGAGAATCAAATTTGGCCCCTGAGGACTGTAATTGTGGAGTGCGGCAATTCAGGGATATTTGGAAGGGCCTAGAAGGCTGTGTGTGCAGTGCAGCCAGACCGCCCTCAGCAGAATGGCGGAAGGCCTGCGTGTGAGGACGAATACCAGGCACTACACTTGGCCTTCTTATCAGCCTCAAAGCCAGAGATTTTTTGTTTGTTTACTAGCTCAGATAAACTCCCCAGACCCTTGGGAATGCTCCAACGAATCTGCATTCCTACATCCTTTATTCTTGTTTACAGAATGCAGTCAGAACACTTGATAGCTTGTTATAGATAGGAAACAACACTCCACCCTTCCCATCCCTTGCCCCAAAACGTTTCTCCAGAATTCCTACACAGCAACCCCAAGTTTCAGCCAGAGTGAGAAGCCCTATTGGGACTCCCTCTCACGAATCTGAACATTCTCACCTAACTCAGTACAGCCATGGAGCCAGGCTCTTTTAATCCTAAATTACATCAGATTGTTTAACAGACGTCAGTATGGGCCAGACGGCCCATAATATATCACTTGAAAGCTGGGAATTATGTTTATTTTTAATTGATACACAAGTGATCCAGTAGAAAATTCTGGTGTTTTTGCTTTCATGGAAGCAAATTTCATTGATGTGCTTTTCCCAGGCACAATTAGCTTTGTGGCAAACCTGGTTCCCGCATGGGTTTTTTTATGGTTCCCAGGCCATGGTGTGTAATTCCAACAGCCTTTCCCTTATGATCTATCGAATGGATTCTTCTGCCTCATAGCTCCATGGCACCAGATGGCATTAGCATCTTACGCTGGCCTTGTCTGGCTAATACAGCACCATACAGACACACACTAAAGGTCAGGAGGACACCAGATGGTCTGAGTCATCTTATCCTTTGACCCTCCAAGAAAGGCCAACATGTCCTCTTCACATTTCCATTTCCCTGAGCATGGCCAATGGCTGCATTCATTTGATTCTGCTTTGGCTCCATTATTCCATTTTTACGGAAGTACCATAACCAGTAACCCCTTCAACTTCATTATCTGATCATTCCTTGTGTATTCTAAATGCCTTACTTGGTAGATAGGCTATGTAATGAAGCAATGTTTACCTGGTTTTCTTTTTTAAAACAATTATCCTGGGTATTTATTTTTTCTAGTGATTTAAGAGAGTTCTGTAAATCTATGGACCTATTGGTTCATAACTGTTCTTTCGAATCTGGGTGTTGTCAGTCAAGGCTGCCTGCTTCTGTGCCTGGCCAGGCGAGGCTTTCACCCCTAGTGAGGGTCTTCGTTATTGCTGGAGAGTCTCCCATCACGTCTCCCATTCATACTCGGAGCCTCACATTTCTGAGTGACAACAGTTCTGGTACATTGAAGACAATGGGTCAGTGGAGGTTTGGGAAACACTTATGAAGGAGAATCACCCCAGCTTGGGCCTGACAGAATTGTCACAGGGTGTTCACACACATTTTGCAGCAATGCAGTCATCGGATCTGTGGCTTCCCATGCATCTGTGAAGACCCACCCATATTCATTGATGCTTCTTTAAACAGCTTAATTTGTAACCCTCTGCATTATTCTCCTCTCCCTGTCTCTCTCCTCTCTCCTCACCTCCTCTTCCCCTCCCCCATCGGTGGCTGTGTGTGTCCCTATCCCAATATCTATAACAATATATGGATAGATAGAGGTTTATGTAGATACAAATATTCATATTATGCTTTTTCTCAAAAAATTTAGATAACAGACTTGATAGTTCTTTATAAATTCTCTCTCTTTAGCTAAAATTCCCTGTTTGGCTCCCTGTAGTGACAGGCAGACTTCATAGGCCCTTCCCATTGCTTGTTTATAGGAAATGTCTCAGAGTCACCAAAAGTGCTGGCTAGCTTGAGACAAATTGCTTTTTCCTTCCCTTTTTACCTTCACCTTAAAATTCAGATCATTGTTGATTATTCATAGCATATACAATTAATCAGTAATTATTCTAAAGAAATAAAGACACCATTATTAACCTCAATTTTTAACAGCTTTCAATATACTTCTTCCTCTTGAGGAGCTCATAAATCCTGTGCATGATAACAGTCATTTTCCTTTTATTCTTGAAATCAGGTGCTGGTCTGAATTTTCCTCTTTCAGAACTATCCTGACTCTCTCACTGGTATTTCACAGGCTTCCAGGATCACAGAGTGTGTTGTATGCCAAAACTTAAACCATTAAAAGCCAGATTCTTCTCTGAAACATTATGTTGCCACCTATATTATTAGTCAGGGCTCATTAGAGGAACATAACTGATAGAATGAGTCTATATATGCTTATCAAAATTGGACTTATTAAAGTATCTTACAGGCTGTTGTCTAGCTAGTCCCACAATGGCCGTCTTCTGACAGACAGGTCAAGAATCCAACAGTCGCTCCCTCCGTGGGGCTGGATGTCCCTGCTGGTCTTCAGTGTAAGCTGTAATGACAAAGAAGTGGGTCCCAGCACCAGTGAAGGAATGCCTCAGTGTCAGGAGAGATGAACCTGTTGGTTAGGGTGAAGGCAAGATTGCAAAAAGCAAAGCTTCCTTCCTCCATGACCTTTTGTGTGGGCTGCTGCCAGGGGTGACTCAGATTCAGGGTAGATCCTCTAACCTTAAATGATCCACTCAAGAATAGCCACAGGTGTGTCCAGCTGCTTAGATTTAGCTGATTCCAGATGTGGTCAAGTTGACAATTAAGATTAGCCATCACACCATCTATACCTTATAACTGGGGTTGTCACCACTTAGCCAAACACTTAAAGATGTTTTTCATTTGCAAGATGTTACAATGAGAATCTGAGGCTACAGGAATAATTAGAAGACCCGCAAAGAGTAAGGGACTTACAACGGGTTTGAGCATAAAACAGAACCCAACCCACTCTAGCCAGGTTTGCCTTGGGTGCCATGTGCTTTAACTTATGGTCCCTGCAGAGTGACAAGGGTTCAATGAGCAAAATTACTGCTTGAAATTTCACCAAGACCATGACACAGAGGCTATTATCCCTATTTGCCAGATAGACAAACTGAGGTACAAATGAGGGGCAAAGGCTAAATGTCTCACAGATGTGAGTCTCTGGAAAAGAGAAAAGCCCAGTTGTGCTAAATTTTATCTGCTTTGCTCTCAGTCCAACCCTGTGATATAATACAATATCCATTATAGGCTTGAATGAGTCTCCTGGTTGCCATTTCCCCAAACAAATAGAAATAGAAGCCACTCAACCTTGAAGCCTACATAACTGCAGGTAGATAACGCCTCTGCGTGTGCAGCTGAGGAGGAGGGAATCCATGGATCCAAGCTGGGAGATAGTTCAGATGGCCCCAGGCTGGACAAAGTTAATTGATGGAAGGGTGTTGGATTCCCCATGGAGGCAGTTAGAATGAATGCCTTGATGCTTGGGATTATTGAAATAAGTATCTTCTGTTCAGGACACTTATCTAGATGAGGCCCCCATCCTGAGCCCCGAGCTCATCGCCAGCTCTAATAGCATGTCAGTGGTGTGGCCAGTGAATTAACCCTGGAAAGCACTTATTGATCCCCACCTCAGATCGCTGACTTCAAAAAATTGTCATTGCTTCCTCACATCCCCTGTTCTGCCTCATTAGCTGCTGTCACTTTGTTCCTAGGCACCAAGGGACTCATTACTCCTGACACAGTCCTTGGTGTGAGCCAAGGGACTGCTGGAAGTCCACCACAACAAGTGGCTCTCCCATCTGAAGGAGGTCTTCCCCATGAGGGTGGAAGAAAATGTTGGTCCTGATGGCCAGACCAATGGACAAAGAGCACCAGCCGTCCAATGGTGATCCCCGGCCTTTATTCTCTCTTTTACTTTTTTATAGCCTAGTTAAGCCCAGGAGCTTTGGTTTTTGTGATTCCTCAAATGCTGCTTTCTGGGCCTAATAAAGATTCTCAGGAAGTAATTGGCATATCGTAGGCGCCCGCTGATGACCTGGCTCACCCTAGGACAGTTTTACAGAAGTTGCTAAGTTCCCTTAGAGGATTCTTAATTAGGGTAGAACCATCCAGAGATCTGAAATGCAAATTAGAAGGCCATAAAGAAATAGAAATCAGACCAGATCATTAAGGAGCAGGCTCGGAAAGAGCATAAGTTTGTAGAAATTAAAACTAAGAATGTGAAGCCAGTAGCAGACATTCAGTGTTTGAAGGCAGAGGAAGCACCGAGAACCTTTTCCAAGTTTGAGCATCTTCAGTTTAGGTATTTGTTGTTTGCTTCTGTGCATAGAGGAGGGAAATAAAGGAAGCAGAAGTTTACTTCCCTTTTCTTCTTTCTCATTGAAACTGAATATACATGTGACAGATTAAAAATCATGAGAGAGAGAGAGAGAGAGAGAGAGAGAGAGAGAGAGAGA
>CABHPR010153405.1:6790-33456 GCA_902168415.1 Peromyscus melanophrys | reverse complement strand
AGAGAGAGAGAGAGAGAGAGAGAGAGAGAGAGAGAGAGAATCTCAACCATGAGCCCTTATTTAAAGAATGTTTTGAGCTGAGAGAGGTCCTACCTTGGAGAGCTAAGTAACAAAACTAACACCTTCCTGACCTAAACCAGTGGCAGTCTAAGCAAAGAGAAGTCAATTTGAACATCAACTCATAATCTTGAATGCCATTTCTCTGATGTTTCCGAAACGTCACACTTTGGTTGTAACTACCACTTATTCTCTGAGGCCCCATCCAGCTCATAAACAGCATCTGCGAGCAGTGTGTGTATGGTGGCTAGTCTTCATTTTCAACTTGATTAGATTTTAAATCACACAGGATACAGAGCTCTGGGTCTGATTAATTTCCAAAGATTCGTGGGGGAGGGAATGTCCACTGCTCCATCACCAGGTAGACCGGGCTGAATAAAATGGGGAACTAAGGCAGGAAAGCCAGCTGAGCCCCAGTGTTCACTCCCCTTTGCTCCCAGCTGTCTTGCACACCACTGTGCTTCGCTGTGGTGAAGGACTGTATCCCTTCAAACCGTGAGCCCGTATAAACCCCCTCCTTCAGACTGAAGTGGGAGAGCTCATTGTTGGGAACACCTGGGTGGATTGAAGCTGTCCCAGGTCAGCCTTAGTGCAGTTTGATGTAAAGGAACATGAGACTTCTCAACCTGAGCACAAGGTGTTCAGAGCCAAAGACAAGAGAGAGATGGGTCAGGGCATGTAGGGCAGCATGCTGAATGAACAAAAATGGCCAGAGCCCAGCACTCAGGAAGCAGAGGCCGGAGGATCACTGCAAGTTCAAAACTAGTCTGGGGTACATTATGAGTCCAGTCCAGCCAGGTCATATAACACACAAACACACACACAGGGCTGGAGAGTCGGCTCAGTGGTCAAGAACAGGTTTTGCTCTTGGAGAAGCTCCAGGTTCAAGCCCAGCACCACAAAGAGTTCACCACCATCTGTAACTCCAGTCCTCAGGGATCTGGTGCCCTCCTCTGACCTCTAGGGGCACCAAGATTGTACATGGTTCATGTCTTAGTCAGGGTCACTATTACTGTGACAAAACACCACGACCAAAGCCACGTGGGGAGGACAGGGGTTTTTCCGCTTGTGCTTCCACAGCACTGTTCCTCACTGAAGGAAGTCAGGCAGGAACTCAAGCAGAGCAGGAACCTGGAGGCAGGAGCTGATGCAGAGGCCACGAGGGGTGCTGCTTACTGGCTTGCTTCCCCTGGCTTGCTCAACCTGCTTTCTTATTGAACCCAGTATCGTCAGACCAGGGATGGCACCACCCACCACAGGCTGGGCCCTCCCCCATCAATCACTAAGTAAGAAGATACCCTACAGCTGGATCTTATGAGAGTCTTTTCTCATTTGAGGTTCCCCCCTTCCAGATGACTCTAGCTTGTGTCAGGTTGACATAATAAAAGGAGCCACCACAGTGCACACACATAGGTGCAAGAGAAAGAAAAACCACTTATACACATAAAATGATAAAATAAATCTAAATACTCACACAGCTGAAAACTTTTAGGAGGCATGCCCAACAAGACCCAGAAGTTTGTTTTGTTGTCATTTCTAAGGTAGGCTGCTGTCCTCATAGATGGTTGTGTAATAAATTACTTCCAATGCAATAGCTTAATGCAACGAACCATGTTCTCTCACATGGCTTCTGCAGCCAGGAGGCCAGGAAGCTCTGATGCATGGATATGCAAGTTGTCCCTTGTGGGGATGCAGGCACAGCCTGCAGGGAGGGCAGGCTGACTAATCTGAAAGCTCTCGACAGGGGCACTGGCCTGGAGGTCCTGGTTCTGCATCACGTGCACCAGTCCCTGAGCAATGGGCATCTCATAAAACAAGGAGTCTGGCAGATCACATAGTGAATTTTGGATCACGGGTTGCTAATCCTCAGCATCCTCTTGGTCCCTCAGACCACGCTAACCCTGATCCTCTGTTGGAGGATGTAGGCAGTTTGTGCCAGGGATGGCTAGACCACTTCAGGGATCCAGGACCAGATCAGTCCATTGTCTTCCTACCCATCCGGTGTTCAACAGAGTGTGGGAATAGAAACTTCAAATGGACTGTGCTTCACAGTGAAGGTAAAGAAGTGGGATAAAGGAGGAGAGGCAAAAATGATCTTACAAAGTAAGTGGATGAATTAAGAGCATAATGGAACCTGAAGTTAGAATGAACCATCAAAATAAATGCCCTGTGGCTGGCAGCAAGCTCCATCATTCTTCAGTGTTGGCTGCTTGTTTTCCACAGTCATCATAAGGGCAAATGCCCAGACACCCCACATATCACCATGCAGTTCAGACGCACAGAATATGGGCAAGGGGAGATTAGCACACTCCACTCCCCCCCCCCAACGGCTAATACTGCACCTGCATTAGTCTCTTCCAGGCAGGGAGCAATCCGCTTTAAAATGCCTAGATAGTTTGGCATATTTATTTATTATTGCATGCTGCATACTTACCATCCTGTTGTTTTCCTACTTCATTAAGCAGGGTTACAAGCATCAAGTCATGTTCAAGCAGGTAAATGATGCGCTTCGAGCAGAATCCACCACACCACCCTTCGCTGCCTTCCCCTTTGCGGCCAGCCACTCACCCTCTAGTTTGTCTATTATTCCCCTAGAGAGTTTTGTTTCTGCTTGCACACCATCTATACATATAACACACACACACACACACACACACACACACACACACACACACACACACAAAGTCTAGGGTTCACACGTGATAAAACATTTGGTCCCTGTCATTCTGAGACTCTCTAAGCTTGCTTAATATGATCTCCGGTTTCACCCACTCTTCTGCAAATGACATGATGTCATTGTTCTATATGGCAGAAAAAGATCCTGTTGTGTCTATAAAACACTTTTTTCTTTTCCATTCTCTGTTGACAAAAAAGGTCCCTGATGGCAATTACATCTGCTAATTTTGCCTTGAAAGAAGCGTATTTATGGGTTGAGGGTTAAGGAGGGGATATTTTGGGAGGCCATTCTGCAGCTGATGAGGGGATCACAGATGAAGGGAGGGATCAGGAGGTGTTCTAGAAAGAGGAGAAGGATGGATATTGGATCCGTGGGCATCAGTGAGCATGCCCCTGCTCTGCCAGGATGCACATCAGCCTGCTCACCAGTAGATGGGCTCCACTACCCAAGACACCTCATGGCAATATGAGACCTTCAGGATGTGAGCAGAATAGAGCCTTCTTCATCTTATCTGACTTGCTTCCCTCAAGGTGAGGGCATTTTCCCTTCTTTGAATCCCATCACACACACACATACACACACACACACACACACACACACACACACACACACACACACACATCCCTGATATGAAACTTATTTGCCACACTTTAGTACATTGAAAGCTTATTTCAAAGTTATGAACCCCAGAGACAGAATAGCCATGGAAGTCATCAAGACCCCGGGACACTGATCCTGTTATTATGACACACAGCATTGACACGAGACTGTGTTTCTTCATCAGAAGTGGTATAACTTGAATTTCCATTGAGTTTGCAGTGTTCTTTTACACAGTTAGGTTTGGGTGGGTGAGGTGGTGAAGAGTTTCCCCCACACTAGGCTGCAGTTTCTATAGTTCTTCCATCATTCTTGACAGAGAGCATGGCCTTAAGGCCCACCTTAAGGACCACGTGGGAAACACACAGCTAGGCTTGTCCTCCCCCATCATTTTCCTGTGGTGTCTGGTCTCTCGGTCCCTAACTGTCCTAATGGTGTCTGGGAATGCTTTTTTTAGTTCTTAATTCTATTATGAATGTCTGTGACTGCTTTAACATGTCAAATCCACCCCTTCAAAATAATACTTTGTGTTGCTTGTTGATGTCTCAAATTGAAAACCTGATAAATACTTGCTGTCAGGATGGTTGCATCAAAATTAGT
Source organism: Peromyscus melanophrys (assembly GCA_902168415.1). Lineage (NCBI taxonomy): Eukaryota > Metazoa > Chordata > Mammalia > Rodentia > Cricetidae > Peromyscus > Peromyscus melanophrys. The sequence goes on along the minus strand of CABHPR010153405.1, from coordinate 29,525 downwards.
CCACAATAACATGAAACTGCTTTGTTCTAAACCCTCAAACACAGCATCATGTCACAGAATAGAAATCTAAGTCTGCGTGTGTGCTGGGCGGCTCTCATTCCATATATGTTGTTGATAAAACTAATTAACTAACAAAGATTTTAAACAATCTCTCAGTGCCTTCCCCCATGCCCAGTTACTTCCTTCAAAACAGCAAAAAGTTATCAGAACACACTTGTTAAGCTCCACAGGTGATGTTTGCCATGTTCTGTGAGATTTAAACATGGCCCAACTCTCCTCCTTATTTTACTTTCCATGAGGAAAATTTTCTCCTGGGAAAGTATATAAACCTTAGTATAGTTTTATAATAAGAACTTTTTCATATGCAGATTGAGTGTCACATTTTTGCATTTAAAAAGATGAGCAGTCTGCACATTCCTCCCTCCCCAGTGCTCATATAAATATGTATATTGAAGTGCATATCAAGTATTCTTTGCAGGTGTGCCCCTCACCTGCTGTTTATATAAAGTCCTGAGGAGGCTCGCTAACCAACTTGGAATGCACATCTCAGAATACTCTGATGACCTCTGGGAGCCCTGGGCTCTGAAGAGAACTTTGTTCATCCCCACTGAAGAGTGACCAAATTTGTGACTGTGACTAGGAAGGAAGATGGAAATAAATGTCATATTGCGCAGAAAGACCACCCGAGCCACCAGAGTGGCCATCAAATGTCTGGGTCCTAATAACATCCAAAATGGCTGTGTATCAACATTCTCCATAATATACCAACTACATACCAACAGGACACACACACAAATGCTTAATATGTAATTAATAACCAATACAATATCAGTGTCCCCAAACCGGCCACCACAATGGAAAGCTGTCTGGAAGTATTTAAAGGAAGAGAGTAACTGGAGAGTCTGAGAACTGGGGGGGAACTGTCTTAGAGACACTGTATGCCTATCAGGGAAAGGCCAGGGGCTGGACAGCCTACTCTCAGGATCCAGCCTTTGCCTTGCCTGTGGAGTGCCTGATTAGCTATGACTTCATTAAGAACATTCACAGGCCATAATGCTCTAGGGATCAAACAGTTTATGGAATCCCTTGTTTTAGATCGACCTACCTGTGTTACCATCACAGTTTTTATGTATCTATTCTTAGAAAGTTGTTTGAATAAGCTAATTTAGTAGCTTCGAACTTTATCAAGACTTTCCATTAATATGAAAATTCTTCCCTAAAATAAGTAACCTGAATGTCTATTGGGAGATACTATCATTGCTTCAAGCACCCTGTAGTCAGCAGGGCAATTCCCAAAAGATTTCTATACTATAATCCCTGGAAAGTTTGAATGTCTTGTCTTGCAAAAAAAGGCTTATAGGACACGATTTAGGTGATAGACCCCCAAATAAAAATACTATGGCGTATTATCCAAGGTATCCAAGAAGGTATAACCTAACCACGTAAGTGCTTTATTTTAATTAAAATGTTATTTGTTATTTATTTATTTATTTATTTATTTATTTATTTATTTATTTATCTGTTGTGAGTTCTTAACTATACAATTTTTCAATAACTGGAAGCAGAGGAGTTGGGCAAAGACAGTTAACCTGGCATGTTGAGAGGGCTGTGGTGCTATTGAAGGGGCAGCGAGGTGACAAATGGCCGTAACTCTGGGACATCCCCACAACTACCCAGCGAGGAGGCAGATATCTTAAGCCCAGAGCAAACTGAAGGAGCTTGAAGTGTACTTTCCAAAGCATTCAGCTGTGAGCCCAGGCTGACCAGTACCTGGCAAGACTCTGGGCAGAGAGGAGCACCCACCTAGTCACCTGACCCTCAGAGGTGTGGCATTCCCAGCAGGTGTGGAAGCAGCTAAGCTCACACAGTGAATGTTACGATAGGAAGAGAAAACAGCACTTTTATATTTTCTTATGAAAAACCTATCTCTGTGTACTTTAGGAACAGAGCTCAGTAGTGGGGAAGGGGAGCTCACCCGACTCTAAAAACAACCAAAGGAGAACACTCACATATGCCTGGTATGACTATGGCCACCGTGGCTGGGGACCATATCCCAGCGATGAATCTCCAAACAGTGGCATTGGGTCAGTTAATGAGGAATCACTAAGGAAGGTCCAGAAACAAATGCTGTTGCATTGCTTCTCCTGGGAAGATAGGTATTCACCCTGGAGAGAGCACCGGTTACAGACCACGAAACAGTTCCAACCAGTCTCACCTAGTGAAACGGTCAGTCCATTGAAGTTACTTAGAGCTCATCAGTGACTCTGAGGAAGCTGCATCACCAGAAAGTGCAGCATGAATGATGATGGTTCACAGTCTGCTCCCTGGAGCTCTCTGCACAACATGGAGGCAGCTCTGCCAGGGAGGCTTCCTCTCAGCCACCATCCACTAATTCGTAACCTGGGGCAGGGGACGTGGGAATCTTGTAACCTCCTGAGCCTAGAAGTTTCACAAGCATCCAGAGTTACATGAGAATTCAGAGGAAATGGCTACACAGTGGGAACAAAGGATAGACAAAGCCAGTGAAAACACCCTAGTCACAAGACAAGGAGAGGTCCCATTTGGTCTACTGCAGTACATGCATACTGTTCTTAGGGTCTTGGATGGAGCTCACTGCTGTCAATAGATTAGTCAAAGGCATTTTTATTCACTCACAAATTATTTATTTTTGGCTGCCTATAAAATTCTATTTAAGTTCATTGTTTTGATTACCTCTTTGATGTTGTTTGCATGACCAGGATCTAAGAGCTCTTGCCCCTCTGCTCTCAAGAATAACAATTCCTATGATGACTACTCCCATCATCTCTTCATGAGATTCTGATAAGGGCCCAATTAAATAACCCAAAGTAACAGTCAATAGAAAGGCAGGAGAAAGGATAGGCATGACTGGCAGGCAGAGAAAATAAATAAGAGGAAAAATGGGAGGGGGGACAGAAGAGTGAGAGAAGGAGGAGGACTCCAGGAGCCAGCCACCCAGCTATACAACAAGCCATGGAGTAAGAAGTAAAGAAAGGTGTATAGGATAAAAATAAAAGCCCAGAGGCAAAAGGTAGACAATATAATTTAAGTCAAGAAAAGCTGGCTAGAAACAAGCCAAGCTAAGGCTGAGCATTTATAAGAAAGAATAAGACTCTGTGTGCATTTTGGGAGCTGGGTGGCAGCCTCCCAAAGAGTTAAGAGTAAAGAAAAAAACAACTACATAATATTCTGCAACATAAACAAATGTAACACATCTTTACATATTTAAAGTAATAATCCACAACATTTCCCCCTTTTTGTCTAAATAAAAAGGAAAGGTTTTAACTTTAACATAGTAAAACTCTACACAATAAGAACAATTATTAAGTAAGAATAACATTTATAATATCTAATCAATTTGCATTTGTCAAATTCAGAGAAAATACTCCATTGTCTATTTTATCTTGATGAGTCCAAAGTTTGTACCTTCTATCATAACTAAGGAAAACTGTAACTATAACTATCTAGTCTTCAACCCCATCAAAGGCCCCAGAAGGATATAGTATTACCTGAGTATACAGGAAGTGCAGTGTAAGCCACTTCCAAAACTAGAGAAACAACAGAGATATCTGGCTGCCTGGACAGTCTCCCACGGTTCCTGTGCAACATGTGGCATCCATCTTCAGTCTACAGGCCTAGAATATCTGGCAGACTTTTCTGTGAACCAGGGATTTTGAAGGACTGTCCCAACTTGTCTTGGCAAAGTTTGACAGTCACTTTCCTTTGTGTTCTGCATGTCTGGTATACTGTCAGGAATTAAAGCAAGGACAATTTCTTGCCCAAAAGGCTAGTTCTGCCAAAATGAAAGCAAACTCCATGTGAGGTTCTTTGATGCCCATCATCCTTTTATGAAGTAGATTGGTGCTGCCAAGAGAAGACATGTTTCACTGTCACAAAAATCCTTAGGTTGTTAAACATTTTAAATGCCATATTCTGTAGGTCTCTGAAGCATTTGAAGATTAGTTATCTATCTAAAATATAACTGTTTAACCTTGCAAAAATACCTACTATGACTACAAGTTTGATTATTTTAGATGACTAACTACTAACTTGCATTTCTTAGTTATACATTACAATTTTTAAATTAGCTGCATAAGCACAATGTCCCAAACAAGAATAGAAACATATTTACAGTATAACAAAAATAACCTTAAATTTGTATCAATATACCAAAAAACATACCAATATAAAATATTTGAAGTTAATAGTTGTCTTTTCATCCTATATTCCTGTATCCCACCCCCCATAAACAATGACAAACATCCACAACCCAGCAAATGATCAAAAACCACCCACCCCCTCTTGGGAATGTGGGTGTTGTGTTCTCTAGACTACTTCCGGTTGTCTGGGTGTGGCAGCATCTTTAGGGATCCCTGAGAAAATTGAGATAATGGTCAAGTCCTGGGGAAACTAGTTGTAACATTTGTTGGCCAGTCTCAGAACTGTTCCCATGTAGAGGGATCAGCATATATGTCATCTGTCATGTAGGAGTTTTTGGTTTATTTCTTTAATCTGAAGCCAAGATTTTTTTTAATCTGTAGCCAATCTTTAAAATCTGTAGCCAAGATTTTCAGGAGGTCTCCCCTCATCAAACCTTATCTCTATTAACCTTGAAGGAATCCACAGCCTTTCATTTACCATGGAAATAAAAGCATAACCCCTTCCCCAAAACAATACATTTTCTGAATTCCATTTTAAAGTTAAGACATCACAAAAGTATCTAGACTGGTTTAATTCATCAGCCCCTGTTACAACCCAGTGTCTCTCAGCATCTTCATTTCCCTCATCAACACTGAAAAAAAGTTCAGAGTCAACACAACACCATACAGAATCCAGATGCCCTGTGTATGTGGCCTTTTTGCTTTACATTACTTTACTCTTTCTTTATAGACTTTACTTTATTATTTTTAAACTATTCATTTTTCCCTAAGACTATCTATACCCATTTCTTTTTTTTCTTAATCACCTACACACATTGTTAAACATAATGTAACCTGTTTAGAGTTGTTGTTGTGTTTTTTTTCCCCAATCTGGACCTGTCTTTACTGTGTGTCTCTAGCCTTTTCTGACTGAGTAAGGCAAACCTTAAACTGCTTAGCAGCAGCTAGACCCTCTGATGTGGCTGTAGTGGCTAGCTCTGCCCCCTGCTCAGGTCTGTGAGAGCCAGTTTGGTGGAGGGCTGTGTTCAACTGGGAGCTGCATCTAAGTGGGAGCTGCATTCAACAGCCCCAGATCTAGAAAGACAGTGCCCACACTGTGGCAGGCATTTTTTACTTAACTCTCTGTTTTTACTTAACATCCTGGCTGCTCAATTGCTCACTTTACAGCGGAGCACCAGGGTTACTGGAAAGTCTTGTTGGTTTGTGTTGTTGTTGTTTTCATTTTTCCCCCAAGCTTTCTCAGGCCCGAGGTAGAAATATTGGCCCCACTTTGGAATACCAAATGTAGCAAGCTTTCTTGAACTGCTAGCCTTCAAATCATGACACAGAGACTTATTACTAATTATTAATGCTTAGCCTTATTTTATGCGTGTCCCACTAGCTCTTATTACTTAATTTAACCTGTTTCTCTTCATCTGCATTTTTCCTTGGGGCTTTTTACTTTTCTTTCATTCTGTATGTCCTACTTTCCTGCTTTCTCCATGTCTGGTTGACTGGTGACTGCCTGACTGGCTGACCTCAGACATCTCCCTTTCTTTCTCCCATGTTCTTTCTTGAGCCTAGATTCCTCCTCCTACTTATTCTCTCTGCTCATCAGTCCCACCCACCCCTCTACTGCCTAGCTATTGGCCATTCAGCTTCCTACCAGACCAATCAGGTGCCTTAGGAAGGCAAGGTAAAACAAATGCTACACACCTTTACATAGTTAAAGTAATATTCTGCAACATAAACAAATGTAACACATCTTTACATAGTTAAAGTAATATTCCACAATAGTCCAGGCTTCAACTTCACAGTTTCACACAATGGCTTCTCTAGGACTCCATGCAGGGATACCCCTGTCACATGCCTGGCTTTGGCAGCTTTCCTTAGTCTCAGAGGTAAATTCTATAACTCATTTCCTCTATCCTTAACTCTAAAGCCAGAACTATGTGGCTGAAACTGCCAAGTTCTGCTGCTTGCTGGGGCTGGAACATGGCACCCTCATTCAATTACATCTTCACCAGCTTTCTGTCTTTCATTGCCTAAGCTTGGCTATCCTAAAACTTGCTCTGTAGACCAGGCTAGCCTCAAACTCAGAGATCTGCCATCCTCTGCCTTCCAAGTACTGGGATTAAGGGCATGCACCACCACACCTGGCTCTAAGCTTTTCTTTAGTTCCTTTTCACAAATTGGAAACTTAGCTGGGTGGGATCTTGCCCTGAGGTCACCACTCCCTTTATTCTATTTCTTAATCTGTTTATCTCCTTGAACACAGGACTTAGCTCCATTCCATTTCCTGGTGCTCTTCTTCTCCTCAAAATTTACATTTTTGTAATATACCCTGCTCAGCTTTCTCCTTTTCATTATAAATCTTCGTTAGAGTTACCACTAATAATCACATGACAGAGTCTATACTAAGCTGTTTGAAGTTTCCTCTGCCAATGGAATTAATCAAAAACTCTTTACATTAGCCTCAGGCAGACTCTTCAGAAAAGGGCAAAATGTAGCCACTTTCTTCACCAAAATATCGCAAGAATAATCTCTAGGCAACACATTAAAATAGTTCTCCTCTGAAACTTCTTGAGTGAGCCCCTCTACAGGTCAAACAACTCTTCACACCACTGTCTTCCATGCTCCTCCTAGGATGGCCCATTAAGCAGTGCTTAAAGCATTCAACTGCTTTTCTAATCCACAGTCCCAAGGTCCATATTCCTTCAGACAAAAACATGGTCAGGTCTGTCACAGCAATGCCCCAGTCCCTGGTACCAACTTCTCTCTTAGGGTTTCTGTTGCTGTGAAGAGACACCACGACCACTGCAACTCCTATAAAGGAAAACATTTAATTGAGGTGGTGGCTCACAGTTTAGAGGTTCAGTCCATTATTGTCATGGCGGGGAGCATGGTGGTGTGCAGGCAGACATGGTGCTGGCTACATCTTGATCAGAAGACAACAGGAAGTGGACTGTGACACTGAGTGAAGCTTAAGCAAATGCAACCCACCACAAAGCCCGCCCCCACAGTGACGCACTCCCTTCAGCAAGGCCACACCTCCTAATTGTGCCACTCCCTATGAACTTATTAGGGCCAATTACATTCAAACTACCACAGAGATGAAGCCAATAAAACAGACAAGGGGAGGGAAAAGAGGAAGAATAGATATGGAAAAGAGAGGAGAGGGGATATGTGTGTGTGTATGTGCACATGTGTGAGCATGTATGTGCTAGTGCATGTGTGTATGAGTCTGTCTGGAGGCTAGGGGTCAAAGTCTGGTTTTCTCAGAAATCATGCACCTCCTCAGCCCTGAGACTGTAAATTACACCAGCATGCCCAGATTTTTACCACGGGTATTCGTGATTAAAGTCGGGTTCTTGGGCTACCAAGGCCAGCACTTTACCAACTGAGCTGCCTCCTCAGTTTGAGAGGGAAGCTCTCTGCTCATGAACTTAGTGACATGAAGTGTTTCCAGAAACCTCTACACAGAGCCATGTGAAGGAGAGTGAATCTTTGAGGCAGGATGAGGCAATGTGGGTAGTGTCTAACATGAGATCCAGGTGTGGATCCCTACCTTATAGCTATCCCTACCTCTTAGCCTGTTAATCAATTTGACAAAAAACAAGCAACAACAAAAAACTTACCATTTCACCTGAGCCAGGTGTGTTACATTGGACCTAACTACCAGAGGTTCACTTTCCAAACTTGGTTAAAATAACAGAAGAAAACACACAGAGATACATACAGAGCCTTTGTTGGGCTATAATTCATGACTATTCAATTCAAATGTACAATTCAATGACTGTTAGTGTATCGGTATACTGTGTTGAATCCATCCAACAAATTTAGGATATACTCACCCTGTAAGCCTTCATCATCCTGGCCTCAACCCTGAGTCACTTCTCTATATTTTCTTATAGGTCTGCTCTGGGCATGCATGAATTCACAGGTGTGTAGTCCTCTTTTATTATTATTATTATTATTATTATTATTATTATTATTATTATTAAATATTAAACATAGTGTTTCCAAGGACCATCTGTGTTGCAGCATGTCTCAGTTATATTCTGTGACATGTGTGCACAGCTATGCTCATCCAGTCATGACCCTGAAGGGGCCAAAAGAGGTCGCTTGGTATCTTCCTCTACTGCTCTCTGCCTTACTCACTTGAGAAAGGGTCTATTGAGTCTGGAGTTTGCTGGTTTTTAGCTCTTCTGGTGAGCCAGCCAGCCCGAGATTCTCCTTTCTCCACAGTCACAGGCATGCACAGCCACACTGGACTCTACGCGGAGAGTGTGGATCCAAACTCAGGTGGTTACGTTTGCAGAAGGACTCCTTGCAAGTCCCCTTACCCACTGAGCCGTCTCCCCAGCCACACATCTAATCTTTTCATCATTGATATCGTTCTGTTGTGTAGTCACTCACTCCATCAATGACTTATGACTAGCTAGTGAGGGAGAGGAAAGAGATCTGCAGGGGCTGGTGAGACTCAGGGAGTCTCGGTGAGTGCCGCTAAGTCTAAAGACCTGTGTTAATCCCTTGGGACTTGGTGAAAGGAGAGAAACAGCTCATGCAAGTTGTCCTCTGATCGTCACACCCATGCCCTGTCCTACATACACACACACACACACACACACACACACACACACACACACACACACACACACACACAAAGAATAAATAAATAGAAGTAAATGTAATTTTTAATTAAAAAAAATCATGGCCCTGAATGTGGTGGTGTGTGCTTGTAGCCCTCCCACTTGCTTGGAGACTGAAGTAGAAGCGTGCTCAAGAGTTTCAGGCCAGCCTGGGTTACATAGAGAGTCTACACAAACCTGAGCAACTCGCTGGGACCCTGTCTCAAACAAACAAACAAATAAATAACAGACAAGCAGGTAATTTTTTAAATGCCCCCCCCAAATTTCCATGGATGAGAATATTGTTGAAATTTACATCTTTATTTTCTCATTAAGCCCCCACCCCACCCCAGAGATCCAATGAACCTCCAACTAAAATGCGGAGTTTCTCTCCACACATCATTTTTGCTCCAGGATGAGACTTTACCACTCCTGTGGGGTGACAGCAGGGTAAACCTGTCCTTCATCAACTCAAGAGCCCAGAGTCAATCCTTCCTTCTACCCCAACCCCTCTCCTGTAGCTAGTAAGGGCTAGTTTACACCCAGGCAAAGAAGCTGCTAATCAGGCAGTCCAGAGGATCTTCGTTCCTCCAGCTGTGTTCAGGCTGCTCCCAGTCCCCCTCTCCTCTCCCACATGGGAGGGACCTGTGAGAGTTACATAGTCCAGTAGCAACTGCAGGCTATGAGATGTTCACATCTCTTTTGGCTTGAGAGCACCATTTGAGTCTGACTTCAGCATGCTTTAGAACATGTCTGTGGAGAGATGGATAAGTCGCTACCGGGAACTCTCCTCAGCAGACAAAGGGGTCAATGGAGAACATAATCCACTACTCACAGGGTGACTCTGCTTCTGTCTTAGAATGTTCCAGGCAGTTCCAGTTCATCCGGGGGAAATACTTACCATGGCCTTGTTCTGTTTTAAACATCAGTTTCTTGAAAGAGCCTGAGAATATATTTGTCAACATATGTGTTATTTCTCTCCCGGGTTTTTTTTTTAAGTCCTTTTTAATGCACGTAGAGTTTGTCTGGCTTTGGATTATGGATCTGTCATTTGTCTGGCACAAATCATTTTCTGTGTATGGTGTACACAGCTTATGGTACTTTATATAGACCAGCCTGAGTGGAATAAATACAAGATGTGAGCTCAAAGTGACATGTTCCAGATCTGACATGCGCACCATTGCTTTGAGAGCTCCAGGCTCTGACAAACACTAGGCATGCACCCACACTCCCAGAGGAGGAAGTGTAATGCTGTTTATGTTATGCAATATGTAAAATATTTATACCTTGGCTCCAACGCAAGCTGACTATCATTTACATCAGGAAGCACCACTCACTATGAAGACAAGTGACGTTATCTGGGCTGCTCTTTGCAGGCAGAGGGGTGCTGAGCACAATAAATGATAGGTTTATGTATGGAATAAGATTCCACCAATGTCAGGGTTTTTGAAAAAAATTGCAGTTATGGGAAAGGTTTTTTAATGTGCTCACTTCTTTTAGAATTGTTAAATTACCAAGAAGGGCAAAATGCACACTTTTCTGACTATTGCCCTTATCTTTCGAGTGGAAAAATCTTTTCTTTTGACAAACCATTCTTTTATGAATAACCTCTTCAATAGCATTTAGTTATCATTATTAATAAATTGTTACAGTAATAAATTATATTTTAAACATTTTATTAAATGCAGTTCTCATGTACTTAAAATAAATTGCAAAGCCGGCTTTTTTTTCCCCGTGGTATTTAATATATATATATAGCATGACACAATGTGCTTTTAATATATTTAATGTTATATACTTTAAAATCTAAGTGTGGTGTACTTTTATGGGACTTACTTTATATTCCTTTTTCTATATGGAAAATGTATTACTTTTTAATACGGGTTCATTGTGGAGTGCCATTAGGAAACAGCGCGGTTCTTAAAGTGGAAACTTTCAGATTTAAGTACATTAAGTGTGGGGGAGGGGGAGACACTGCATTATGGTAACATCAAGCGTCTAATTGAAACTGACAGGAGCAAGGGCAGCCGTCTCACGTCGGCTGTAATGGCACTCGCATTTGCATTGACATCATAACAGGTCTAATGCAAGCGCCGGAGACGCTTCCTCTGACAAAGAGAGACTTCTCCCTGACATCCCACCACTTTCACACTTTCTGTGGACATGCCGTCACTGTCACTCAGCATAAAGATAAAAATATTATGAAAAACATCTCCAGTTCGTGCTTATTAGGTACTTTCCACCGCTGAAATACAGTGGCCGTGTTCAAGGGCTCCTTATTTTTTTTTATAAAGCCTCAAAAATTCGGCATTTGACTCCTCGCAAAGGATGGATGCATGGCCCTAGTCTCCAGCCTTGAAATTGTTTTGTAAAGAGAAAAAGAAAGAAATTGAAAATTGATTTTTCAGAAAAACAAATATTTTTTGCATAGATCCTTAAGGCAACGGGAATTACAGTTCTTTTGAGGATGAGGTAAATCTTGCTGGTCAGTGAGTTCGTTGAGGTGAAATAGAGGATTGGATGAAAATAAGTCTGGAGTTGCCCAAACAATCCACGTATCAAGGGGCATCTCTGGATCTCATGCTTATGATTATTAATACAAACCAAATATTAATGAGTCCCCAAGAAAATATCAAATGATCTAGGGAGTCACTTTTCTTGGCTGCTGTTTGGAATGTCAGCTTTTGCTCTTTAGCCTAAGATGGATGTCGGGCTTCAGGTACAGTAGGAGAATGTCAAAACTTAACAGCTTCCCTAGCAACCAGGGCTTCTGCCCGGGGAGCGCCCCCTGCTGGCCAGGCGTACTCCTGGCCTGGATTGGTCTTTGCTTCCTGGCTTTGGCTGGGTCCTGCGGGCAACTGAATGAACCAGACTTTCCCTCAACAACAGGAAACAGGCCTGAGCTAACTTGTCTCTTTCCAGGCATCACATCTCAGCTCAGAGACTCTCTCTCTCCTCTCCCAGCTTCCTCATCATGAGTACGTCAAGGATGACGGGGATAGGATCCTGTAAGCGTTTGTAGTATTGACACGTTAACATGTTACAGCTGTGAAGGGGAGGTAGATTTTCTCATTCATTACTCAGCATCCCATCTCATACATTTACTGAGTACACGGTCTGTGTCCTGACTATGGTAGGCAGGATTCATCAGACAGAGAAAGAAAGGTATGCCCTCTGAGATGGAGAAGTCAGTCCACAAGTAAGCAGCCAAACTGTAAATGTGTGATCTCATATGCTCTCGATGTCTTTAAATACAGTTAGGAAGGAGCAGTGGCACTCAGCTCAAGAAGGCCAGCTTGACACTCTCAGCAAAGGGTGGTGGTTGAACACCATGGTTCTGGCGTTAGTTCCTGAGGAAGGCTGCACACTACACACAGACGGGTGGGGGGTGGAGGGGTAGGGGGTAAAGAGATAGGGGGTAGGGAGGTGGGAGGGAGGGGGGTAGGGGGGGGGGGGGGTAGGGGGCACAACAGAAGAATGGCTGGGTGCTCTGCAGTCAGAGGCAGGCTAACCCAGATGCCAGGACTCAGCAGGACTTCACCATCCTGCTCAGATGCAAAAGTTACTCTTAAACTTGAGGCTGGAGAGATGGCTCAGTAGTTAAGAGCATTGGCTGTTTTTCCAGAAGACCAAGGTTCGATTCTCAACAGTCACAGGGCTGCTCACAACTTCAGTCACAGGGATACAGCTCCATTGGGCACTACATTCACAATGGTACACATACAGGCAGGCAAAATCATCCATACACATAAAATGCAAATCAATGGGAATGATTTTTTTTATTCTACCTTAAGCTTTAAAAATAGCAACTTTATGTTTTTTAAAAGTTATTTATTTTTAGTCCTCACGCACCATTTGTAAACACTTGGTCTGTGTCTCAAATAAATGATAATAGAAGTGAACTCATTGTTTTCATTGTCTCACTCAGTGAACATGTGTTGGGTGCAAAATATATTTCAATATCTAGTTAGGCACTAGAAGGTAAAGCAAAGAAAAGCCAGCGCCATCCCTTCAGTCAGACAAGTTAGGAGAAAGAATACTGTAAGAAGTAGAAATACTCACTCGGGGGTTTGAAGTACACATGTTTCAATTTAATGGGAAATGCTAAAAATCTACTGAATAAAATACATAATACAGAGAATTATGTCTTTTCTTCAATCTATATATAGACAAGCACACTAATGTGGTACAAAATGGCTCTAGGGGGAAAAGGGTGTCTGGCTGTTAGGAATTCCTGGGGATATTTTAGATTCCCAGGAAATGCTGTGTGGCATCATCCATGCCATGACCAACAAAGTCTCAATGACGAGCAGGAAGGATGTGAACAGTGGACAAGGAATCAACTGATAGTCAATGTGAGGGATGCGTAAGAGGTCAGGCCACCAGAAAAGGGAGTTGCCTCCTCACAGCCCAAGACTGGTGCCTTTCGGATCCCCTGGGAAGATGGCTGCTCCAGGGAGCTTGACAGACAGAGTCTAAACGTTCCCTACCACTGGGCACAGCACGACGTCTGCCAGACCATTGTGACTGCCACTGTCCTCCCCCTCCCCTTTGCCAGCTTGCTGCCATCCCCACTTAGTATTTATTCACATAAGCCTGTTCCTGGAGTCTCTGCACTGTCACTCAGCCCGTGGGTTCTGAGAAGCAGAAGGTGGATGCTGTGTGCTTCTGGAGGACTGCCTGGGATACTGTGCTCTGCAGCAGGTGCACTCGGCTGCCCTGGCTCCTCACAGCATCTTCCAGAATTGTGAGCAACACAGAAGTGTTCATAAATGAGGCGGGATTGTTCTACAAACAGGAAAGACGACAGCCTGTGTGTAGGAAGACAGTGAGTCACGGGTACCTGAGTGAACATGACAAGCAAGTGACCTTCCCAAGGGAAGGGGAATTGTCTTACAACAGGGGAACACAAAGCTGGTTTTCAAACCATCCAGATTGGCAGGAAACACGTTCAAAAGCAGGGGCGGGTTAGGGTGGGAATGTGAAAATAATCTGCAATATCCCCACGTGGTCCTGAATTCCACACATCAATTTTTAAATTAAAGGTACTCAGACTAGAAACTGACTTACAGTGCCCCTAACTGCCAAGGAAACTGATTTTCCCCACAGTTTATTCAGCTTTTACATGTAGAAACAAACTTCCTACAGTCAACACAACGCCAACCTATCCAGTATCTCAAGTATCACCTCGACAGCTGCTCAACCGTTTACCCACATGGGGTCACGTCTCTCTCCTGCCCTGCCCTCACTCAGCGAACACTTCACCTCCTACTTGTTAAGCTTCACATCAGATGATGTGTACAAATAAATAAGTCATGGTCCACCAGGACACTCAGGTCCACTGGACAGTGAGATGCAAATAATTAAGAAAGCCAGGGATGGGGCCGTAGAGATGGCCCAGTGGTTAGGAGCACTGGCTGCTCTTCCAGAACCCACATGGCAGATGACAGCTGTCTATAACTCCAGCTCCAGAGGATCTGACACCTTCACACCAATGAACGTAAAATAAATTTTAAAAAAAGAAAGCCAGGGAACGTCCCTTCAGGGCTGGAGGTGCCCACGGTGAGGACGTGGACCTTTACAGGGTGCCTGGGAAATGAGCTGGATCCTTCGGGGAGAAACACGACGGCCAGGCCTTGCGAAAGGAAAGAAGAGCGTGTTTGCAATGGCTTCGTGGCTTCAACTAGCCTCGTTTGTCAGGCAGAGTTCAACAAGAGAAGCAGACCCACTGGAGACAGGCATACACATGTGCATTCATACACAAGCAAACATACACATGCTTACACATGTGTATGCTCACACATATACATAAACTCACTCTTATACATAAACATGCACTGATGCCCATACAGGTACATAACTTTTATATGTGCATGTATATACATCAACACCTAACATGTACATGGACATTAATATATGTCAACACATACATATAGAAACAGTGCATGCACATGTACACACAAATATGCGCACACACACACACACAAACATGCACATATACATGTATACTTGATATAAATCTATGTATAAAATTACATGGACTTGCATACATGTATAGACAGTAGACAGAAATGTGTATGTGCCTTTGTTCACATACAGGAATGCACACATGTTATACATGCACAATATACATGTATACATACACACACACATATATGTGTGCATGTACACGAGTGAGCACATATACATACGTATGTGATTATTTCTGTGAGTATATATATATGTGTATTTTTAAGGCGTTGATACGGGAACCTGAACTTATGAAATCTTGGAGGCTAATGAAATTGGGAAGAGCCTGTGGCCTGTCATGTTAGTGTCTGTGCTGGAACCTCATTTCATAGGAAAGTTGGCAGGCAGGTTTATAAAAGGATGTAGGGAGAGGATGCAAGGGCACATGGAGACCCAGGCATGAGCTACAGGCCATGAGGACACGCTGTCACTGTGTCTGTTCAGAGGTAGATGTATGTGCACCTCTTGATGTGCATGTGCACATAACATACAAGGACACATACATCCACATGAGCCCAGAGACCAGGGGGACTGGGAAGACGAAGCAGCTGCCGGGCAACCGGCCCTCATGTCCAGCAGAAGAGCCGCCTTTGAAAGGAAGTGGTGGAAGCTGCCCCTTAGCTACTTCCTCAAGGGCTGCCATTCATACTGAAGACCGTTTCCAGGAAGTAGCTGAGCCCGTGGGGTGGACACATCTCAACACCGCTGCTGTGGACACAAAATTCACTTGGGTAAATGAACTGGTAGCTGGTCCTGGGACAGCTGGGTTGGACAGCACAGGAGGAACCTATAAGCAGGTTTGTGCTGCTGGAGAATTCTGGGAACACTGGGCGCCTTGGACACCAAGGGACATAATGGGTCACTGAGCTAGGAAAGCCCTGTGTGAGCAGGCGGAGGAGAGACAGGAAGGCGGAGGTGCCAGCAAGGAGAGGCCTAGAAGACCAAGACTACAATCAAGTGAGAAATTCAAAGGGCTGGGTGAAGGTTACTGTGTGTACTACGTTCATGTGTCCTCACACTACCTGTGACCCTGAGTCTTGCCAACAATCAAGAAAGAATCAGACTGGCCGCCAGTACCCAGCTGATGGCCTGGTGAAGACCACTTATGCCCCGTCTGCCTCTGTTCCTCATGGTTTAAAATAGGGAAAACTATAAGGTCACAGAATATATCAAAGTAGGGGACCATGCACCGTGTCTAGAAAATGCCTTCATCCAACAATCCCCACCCCTGCTTCAGCAGAGTCAGCGCCCAGCTCCTCCGTCTCATGTCTTCCTTTGCTGTTTCCTCCCTACAAGCCTGAGCACTCAACCCTTTGCCCCAGGCTAGACCCAGACAACAGAGAATTGCCTTGCTGGTATAGAGGGCAAGTCCAACATGAGAAGAACCAAGTCAGTGGTAGAAAGATTGACTGTGTCCAATATTATGCCACCACGCTGCCATAGCTGAGACCCAGCGGGATCCTAAAACAACGTCTGGATCACAGATGGATTTTAACTCACTGTGCTTGCATTTATTCTCATTGTGAATGGGTGTTGAGCTGTGTTTTATCATCTATTAAAAATCCTACTTAATGAGTCCTAATTCCCTGGGCATGTCAAAGGACACAAGTCACTAAGATTGCCAACAAACAAACAAGCAAAAAGCAAATTTGGGAAGCATAAGTTATTAAAATGAAACCCTCCTTGGGAACTTGGCGGCTGTGGCTGCTCTGGAGCTTATGATGTGTGTGTGTGTTGGGGGGCGAAGGCGGAGAGGCAGCTGAAAAGCTGTGTGGCTCTCTATCCACTGAACACCTTGTGCGGCTGACTATAATAGACATGGGTGTTTGGGGAAGGCCAGTGCAGAAACGCTGAGCTGTGTGAGTCTTTTCTTTCCATCTGATGCTGTGGTGAGTAAGGCAGTGTCCTGGCAAGCAGGACAGCAGTTATCAGTGACAGTGGGACACAATACAGGGCACCCAGGCAGTCCCAGTTTGCCTTGCTGTGGCTGTGATAAAACACTGACCAAAAAAAAAGTGAAGGAAGGAATGGGTTTGTTTGCCTTACCTGTCCCAGTCACAGCCCATCATTGACGGGAGTCAGGGCAGACGGTCAAGCAGGAGTGGGACAGGACCAGGGAGGAAAGCTGCTTACATGCTTGCTTCCTGCAGGGCTGGCCCCGCAGCTCCTCTCATACAGCCCAGGCCCACCTGTCTAACGACGGCACCATCCACAGTAGCGTGGGTCTTCCTACACCAATCAGCAATTAAGGAAAATCCTCCCACAGACATGCCCACAGGCAATGACCTTTGATGGAGGCAGTTCCTCAGCTGAAGTTTGCTATTTCCAAGTAGCTCTAGTGTGTATCATGCTGTCAGAAACTACACATACCTTCTTGAATTTGCTTCTACTTCTTCCTCATAAGTATACTTCACAGCAGAATGGATTCTAGTGTTTACAACAATTGCAGGAAACACAGAAAAAATGTCTAGCCTGTCTCCAAAGGCGTGCTTGCCTCATCCTGGCTCACCAAGCAGCCTGCCTGCAAAGGCGTGCTTGCCTCATCCCAGCTCTTCTTCTTGCAATGCTCCTTTGAGTAATGGTTGACCCCTCCTAGACCTCAACTTCCCACTGGAAATGCACATGACAGGCAAGCTCTTCCCAGGACTGCTGTGGCCCCGCCTTCCAGCAGGTGTAACAAGTGCTAGCCTGATGTCCTACCTCTCTCCCATGCAGGAGGATTTGCCTTCTACAACCACTCACTGGAAAGGAGTTAGGCTGCCTGTGGTCACGGATAAGAAATAGAGGATAAACCTGGGGTGGCCTGGGGTTTCTGAAGGGGTCTGACATCAGAGAAGCTGCCTCCTTCACACTCTGTGCATGGTTTTCTATTTCCTATTATCTGACAGTTACCTTCACATCCTAAAATATTGGGCAATGTCCAAGCAGCGTTTCCTCATAAATGATCCCATCCTTCCTTGACTGAAGCTACCGCTGTTCTTTTTCCCACTATCTCTCTGCTTTCGCTCATTCCAGTCCTTCTTGTAGACACATCCTAGGCTCTGAACACCTTTGGCACCTTTGTCTGGAAAAGTAAGCCAAAGATTTAGAGGGTCCTGGAAAGATTTTAAACCATAAGACAAGTTCTCCCACAGCCCTGGCTGGGGAAGACGCCACTCCCAAGAACACAGTGTTTCCTCTCAGCTCGTGGTAAGATAGACAGCCTCCTATGGCAATGTCTCAGTCCAAGTCCTCCACCAGCTGGTGGGATCCTCTGCTCTCTGGTCCTTGAGAATGGCTATTTCCAGGACAATCATAAGAAGGGGAGCTCCCACCGGCTGATCTTTGGAACTCAAGGAGGACATAGTGCTTGGAAGTCAAAGGGTGTAAGACAAAATGGCTGTGTGAGTGCAGAAGGAGGTGACATTTGACAGGCAAGAAGGAGATACACGGCAAGAGGCTGAAGAGTGTCCTCCAAAATCCACTCCCCCTGTCACCTGGGAATGTGAGTTGATTTAAAAATCTGATCTTGCAAATGTCATTAAACGGAGGTGAAATCACACAGCTCTGACCAGGGTCCTCAGGGAAGAAACAGAAGGAGGACTGCAATTGAACAAGAAGCAAAGACACCACACTGCAGTTTTCAACAACCTCGCTCAAAGCTGAACTTGGTTACTTCCAAAAATCAAGGATTTTCACAGGATCAGCATTAATTCTGTTTCTAGACATTTCTAATTTGTGGAATATATTTTTACTTTATCGATGAGGTATATTTTAAGATAATAATGTGCTGTATTTTTCTCTTACACTATCTATTTGGAGAAAATATTATGGAGCAGATGAAGAACTTGATATGAAAAGAAAAATGCTCCCTTATAAATCACCCAGTTCCTGGAAAATAAATCTTCACTCTTAACTTCTTCTCTATGTATAAGCCTTATCCCAGGGCTACACTTCCTCTAAAGCGATCTTGATAGGCAGGTAAGGAATGGGAGAAAAAAGTTATTTTGATTCTTCTGTCTCCCTGATGATTCATGATTCTTTGTAAACTGAGATGTTGAGAGTCAAATAGATTGTATCGGAAAGAACAAAGTAGTTAAGGAAACAGAGGCGATGGAAAGAGCTTGGAAAAGCAGTTCTGAGACATGGTTCGTAATGGGCACTTCGAAAAGGGTGCTTCTCAGAAACGCTTCTTTCCTCACACAAAAGAAATAAGAAAACCCACTTTCAACAGCCTGAGTGGCAAGATATAATGTCCCATCATGACTATGAAGATTTCAGTGTAGTGCGGGAATGGCAGGTCTGAAGAGAAGCGGGATTCTAGGTCAGGTGGGGTTTTTTGTCTAAATAGAATGCAGTTAGAGAGTCATCCATCAATCTTTCCAAGAGGCTTTCAACGTCCACTGGTACGGGAGCCCCACCCCCTTACTTTACCAGAAGGAAGACGAGGCCACACCAGAGGCAGCAAGCTCCAACTTCGGTTGGAGGAAATGCTTTACAAGGTCTGGCTTGACCTCTCTCCACTCCTTAAGACAAGATTCCTTTGATGGCCTCTCTCCTTCCCAAAACATCTCTCAAGGTGTATGTTCCTGACACCGTGCACTTTTACTGACAGATCTTTCTGGCTAACTCCAGGTGAGAGAAGCCTCCTGGAGCAATGCTTTTCTTCCAGAAGTTTCTCTCCCATGAGGCCCAGGCTGGGGAGAGTGTGATAGCCTTGGGTTTGGAAGATCACACCTGGTTGCCATTCAGCTTATCTCTTCAGGGCCAGACCAGAAAATGGTGGATCAGTAAGCTCTCAAGTGCAGCCTTCCGTCAGCCTCTGTTTTCCTCTCTCTCCACTACTTTGGCCAGAATACCAAGGAAACATCAAGAAAGGCGGTAGCCATCCTCTCCTACCTAATTTGGAGTTGGCTGATGGTTCGTCTTGCATCTGGATCTGCTTCTGCTAGGAAAAAGTATCATCACTGAAACAGACGAGGCAGTTGGTACAGAAAGGAACTCATTTGTGAAGACCTTTTTTGACAGGATGCGTTGACAGACAGCCTTAGGACTGTGAGATTCGGGGGAGGGGGTAGAATAAACAATAACAAGCAGCTCCATTAAAATAATTTTGTCAATGTATAAGCAAAGGAAACCACGTGAAAAGCCACGGTGGTTTGAGAGTGGAATTCCCAGCCCTGCTGGCACCACATGGTCATTTTAGGGACCAACATTGACGTCGTAAACATCCACGCACATTAGTAACAGATCACAACTGAAAGAGGACACCATGCCAAGAGGCAGATTCCAATCTCAGCCTTGCACAGCTGACGCTATGACTTTATAATCTCTGTGTGTACATGTGTGTGCATGAATGTCTGTGGGTGTGCATGCATAAATGTGCGCACACTGTGGAGGTCAGAGGCCAATGCCTTCTTCAGTCACTTTCCACCTTGCTTTTGAGACCAGGTCTCTCACCGACTTGGAGCCCGGTGACTGTGCTAGACTGGCTGGACAGTAAGCTCAACAGATTATGCTGTCTGTGCCTCCCAGTGCTGGCCGGGGTTGCAGGCACACAGGGCTGCGCCTCACTTTTCACATGGGTGCTGGAGATCCGAACTTAAGTCTTCATGCCCACCGAGCCACCTCCCCATCCATGACTATGTGAGTTTGAAGAACACCATAAGCTTCTTTACACTTGAGAGGCTGATCATGAAATTAAGACTGAATTAGATTGTTTCTGAGCTAATAGAAAACCCAGTGAGCTCCTGCTGATGAGCACGGAATAGTCCCTAGAAGGTGCCATTTTCAGGCAGGTGTGGTGACTCCTGCTTGTCATCATCATGGAACTGGGGAAGCTGAGGCAGGAGGATTATTGTGAGTTTAAAGAGCATGGGCTACTGAGTGAGTCTGTATCCAAAAAGGAAGTGATAATCTCTTTTCAGAAGCAAGACCGGATTCAAGGTCTGGAGATATAGCCTAGTGGCAGAGAGAGTTCCACTAATATGAACCAGGCCCTTGGTCCATGTCCCCAGTACTTAGAGAGAGAGAGACTTGCCAGTCATGGCTGGGTATACCTGTGATCCCAGCACTCAGGAGGCAGAAAGATCAATGAAAGTCTGAGGCCAGCCTGGTCTACACAGAGAGAGAGTTGAATTTCAGGATGGCCAAAACTACATAGTGAGACTGTCTAAAAAGCAAGCCAACAACAAATTCAAGAAGAACAAGTATTGTCTCCTGTAACAGCAGACTAAACAGTGTGTGTAGCATCTGCATCTCGAAGGATGGACTTTGAATGGGCATTGCCTGATGCTGTTTGTTCTGATTTAATGTTGTTGCATAGAGGAAAAACATAAAGTATGCATGCTATTTGTTGCCTTCCCAAAATAAAGTTAAAAAAAATAATTCATGATTCTCATTAACAAGTTCAAACACATCTTATTGCATGAACTTATCTTACTATGCTATATCATCGAAGGAATAAGAAAATATTGCCAATTTACTGCAATAAGGTAATTACTGTAATAAGATAAATGTTAACTTTTTAATGAAAACCACTGCATTTGAGTAATTACCCTTCTGAGGACTGCTCCATATATGATTTCTTCGCAATTATTAAGATTAATTCACTTTTTTTTAAGTAGGAAGAGACCAAAATACCAAGCCAAATGATCATCTTTATAAGCACATTTTCAAATGTCCTAGAACTTCAAAGGAGAGAGACAGAAATGGATTGAAGTCTTGTTTCCAAATCCAGCCTATTAAGTCCCTAGCCGTCAGGCTCCTAGATCCAGCGGAACACCAACAAAAGCTCCGTAAATTAGATGGGATTAAAAATAGGCGTTGTCCACTGACCATCAGCTACCCCACAGCCCCAAGTGAAGACTTAATTAGAACTTTCCTTGTTCATGGACTCAGTAGCTTTCTATAAATAGCTTGCCGCATGTAGATGTGACAGCGCCATACCTTCGGCATTCCTGTGGCTCCCGAACGCCTCCAGAATGCTATTTCCAGGGGACACAGCTACATACTAGCTATTGTTAGAGGGCGTCCGCCTAAGGAAACAAACCCAGCGAAGTCAAGTGTTCTTCCCGTGGTTCATGTTCGTGTTTGATTTTATTTTGGGATTTTCTGTGTCTGACATCCCATCTTTGGGTATCTTGACAGAGCTACCTTATCTAGCTTGGGCCTCCTTCCTGGCTTCCAGGTGTCACTCCAAACCCAGGAGGGAATCTCAACACTGATTCTTAGCTCAGGCAAGGATTCTGAGGAGCATTGTGGTGCTCCGTGGGAGTAAGCGCCCTTGTATTTGCTGTGGGTCTAAGGGGCTCTGGAAAGCACAGCACCTAAGCGCAACACTCCCAGAAGAGGCTCTGGCCCCTCGACCTCTCTTCAGTGCTAGAGTGACTCAGGAAGCTAGAGGAGAACAGGACATGTGGGCCTCCTCGGTGTCTCTGTCTCTCAGCTCTCACATTTCCTGTGGTTGTACCTTTCAAAGTGTCCCTGTGTTTAAAAAGGGCAGGAAGAGGAACCCATCCCTCGCCGGTAGGGCCTATTTCAGGTGTCATTTTTGTCTTGGAATGAAGCAATCCAGTCAGCTCATTCCTTGGCCTCGCTCCGATAGAAGCTGGGCTTACAGGGAGCCCTGTTCAGACTTCAGCTGTGTTCTACTTCTTGAGATTGTGACACAGCTTGTCATCTACACAGCACACACCCAAGAACTACACAATCCAGTTAAAAAAAATCATCCAAAAATGCATTTTTAACTAAGTGTAGGATTTCGTGGTAGGCCACACGTGCTGCTATGTGAAACATCAGTGGTGTGTGGACCATAGGTTGGGCACTCAAGGTGTGGGAAGAGTCTGGGAAGCCTCCAGAGGTGGGCACTCAGGGTCGTTCCTGGAGTGCAATGAAGGGGAATGGATGTAATGAGGTGAAAAATACTGGATCTAGGTGTTTCACTGCACATTAGACAAA
>CABHPR010153404.1:0-33426 GCA_902168415.1 Peromyscus melanophrys | reverse complement strand
TTTTTTTTGCTGTACAAATTGATTGTAATCTAAAGGCCACTTAAAGATGTATTTATTTCCCTACTTAATTTAGAAAAGAACAATTTTTTACCTTTTTGAGACAAGGTTTCACAACATAGCTTAAGCTACCCTTGAATTCTTTTAAACTCTCCAGCTTCTTTTTTCAGCTTCCTGAGTGTTGAGAGCATAGATATGTATCATAACAGATGGCTAGAAAGAATAGTTTTTAGAAATGCTTTTGAACATCTCTAGTCTGATAGCACTTGACAGACTGAAGTAGGAGAATCAGGAAATCTAGGCTAACCTGGATTGTATGATGAGTTCAAAGCCAGTCTAAACTAGAACAAGATCTTATCTCAAACAAAAAAGAAACTATTGAAAATATTTAAATTGATTTGCAGGTTGGGATTGGAGTTTAATATCTGTTCTATAATAGGAAGGTAATAAACTTTTTAAAGTCCAAGCTGTAATATTAGGATAGATATAATAATGAGAAAAGTGGGTTGACAGAAATAAACCTCTAAGAGAGTATTTGTATGTGAAAAATGTCATGGTATTTTAATATCCAAACCAAAGTTGTTGGTTTTTTTGTTTTGTTTTGAACATACCAAATTATTTTCTTGGTTTGATATAGGTCAGATTAACTTTTGATTTTACTTTTTTAAAGGAGTGGGGTGGCCAACAGAAGAAGGCCAATAGATCATCAGAAAAGAATAAGAAAAAATTTGGTGTAGCAGGTGATAAGAGGGTAACTAATGATATTTCTCCGGAGTCATCACCAGGAGTTGGAAGGCGAAGAACAAAGATTCCACATACGTTTCCACATAGTAGATATATGACTCAGATGTCTGTTCCAGAGCAGGCAGAATTAGAGAAACTGAAACAGCGGATAAACTTCAGTGATTTAGATCAGGTTTGTGAACTCTTTTCAAAATAAGTTATACCATGGGAAATACTTGAAATGGATTAAGTAATATGTCTTAAGAATAAAAGATTAGAAAGAATTAAAGTTTCTGTATGTGTGGGGAGAATTTTAAATACTGATGATAGTATTGTCTTTGGAGAGAGGCAAAGTCGTATTTTTACATTTGCCAAAGGTATTTCTTTCTGGGCTCTTACCATTCTAATAGCTAGCTTAAGATACTTCATTATCAAAGTAGATATTGCTAACTGGATGAAATTGCTACTACATTTAGTACATTTATTGAATAAATATGAATGTGGTTGATTTATCTAAAGTTTAGAATAAAACTGACTTAGAATCACCAAAATAGAGTTTAGATCGAAAGTCAAGTAGAGATGATAATACACTCTTGACTGGTATCTTTACTAGTATTTTATTGTCGTATCTGAATCTTGCAGCGGTAAAGAGGTTTCTGAACATGCAGAAAAGTAGATTCCAAGTCTAGTAGAATAAGAGGGTAATCAAATTTTGATAATTTAGTAGAATTTTGTAGATCTGAAGCTTTTTAAAAAACTTTTTACAAAACCATGTCCTCATTATCTAATGTTGTAACTAAGAATGTTTGAAAGATTAACGTTTGTGTGATTTGGTTTTCTTTTTGTGTATAGAGAAGTATTGGAAGTGATTCTCAAGGTAGAGCAACAGCGGCTAACAACAAACGCCAGCTCAGTGAAAACCGAAAGCCCTTCAACTTTTTGCCTATGCAGATTAATACTAACAAGAGCAAGGATGCTACTCCAAGTCTTCCCAAAAGAGAAACGACTGCATCAGCACAGTGCAAAGAGCTGTTTGCTTCTGCTTTAAGCAATGACCTTTTGCAGAACTGTCAAGTCTCTGAAGAAGATGGGCGAGGCGAACCTGCAATGGAGAGCAGCCAGGTCATAAAATGGGATTGTTTGGGTGGTGGTTTGCAGATGTACAGTGTAAACCTTAAGATGTTCCAAAAGTATTAGGCTATGCATGTAGGAAGTTCAGTTCGGTGGAATCAGGTTTTCCTATAACACTCTTCAGTAATGTACCATATATTTGAAATAGAATAATATTTTATTCCTTAAATGATTGGGAAATTACATATTTATGTTCATTAAAGCTTCTCTAATTGCCAAATACTAAATTGCTAATTTTTAATAAAGCAGGGTTGGGATCAGTGTGATTAGGGTTTTTTCTTTTCCTTTCTTTTTTCTTTTCTTTTCTTTTTTTTTTTTTTTTTTTTTTTGAGACAGGGTTTCTCTGTGTAGCCTTGGCTGTCCTAGACCTCACTCTGTAGACTAGGCTGGCCTTGAACTCAAAGACATCCGCTTGCCTCTGCCTCCCGAGTACTGAGATTAAAGGAGTGCACCCACCACCACCTAGCAATTTGGTTTTGTTTTGTTTTTTAAGAATTTTATTCAAATGTGGCTATTGGGGCTGGAGAGATACTCGGTGGTTAAGGGCACATATTGCTCTTGTGGAAGACCTACGTTTGGTTCCCAGCATACCCACTGGACACATTGGTTCACAACCCCTGAAACTCTGGCTCCAGGAAGATCAGATACATCTGGTCTTCACAGGCTCCTGTACTCACATACACCTGCCTACACACACGTACCCAATTGAAAATAAAGTAAATCATGAAAAAAAGAATAAAATGATGCTGATGTTTTTGGAAAATACTTTAAAAAATTCTACTTTAACATTCAATTTTTATAATGCTACCAATTATTTATAAAGAAATGTAAGCATTAGATGGAATATTTAGGGTCGGTGAGATGGTGCAGGATCAAAGTGCTTGCTGTGAAAGCTTGGCCACCTGAATGTGATCCCTGGAACCCATGTAGAGGTGGGAAGAGAGAACCAGTACCACAGACTTAGCTTCTGCTCTCTATCTACGTGTGCCCCTGACATATGTGCGCATACATATATCATGTGCAGATGTGTGCCCCCCCCCCATGGAAAATATAAGTAATTTCTCAGCAGTTTGTTTTACAAATAGAAGTTTGGGGCCTGGAGAGTTGGCTTAGTGGCACAACCTGCACTTTCTTGGGGCCGGGAGCCCTGACTGGGGTGGTGAGGGAATGAAGAAAGGACAGACACACAGACGGAGAGTAAAGTAGGATGGGGGTTTCTGCTGCTGCTGAGACCCGGAACCTCAGTGTGTGTTTATTAGGTACAGCACAGAGTGTGGGGTGTTAACTAACTAGTTGTTAACTACATAGGAGGCCTCTGTAAGTGAGCCGGCTCAGGCTGTAACTATTGGGAAAAAGAAGCTGCAGTTGCTAGTCTTTGTACGCACTGATCAGTCGTTCATAAACACTCATCTTTTGGGCTCCTGGGGAGAGTGTGCCAGTGTTTCATGGGTCTGAGATGTTGGAGTTCTGTGCATGGCTGTGCCATTCTGAACTGTCCATATTCACTTAGGAATTCACTAACTTGGGGCTTCATCTGCTGTCTACATCTGCAAGCCTGAGGATTTAATACCTGGAGCCCACATAAAATAGAACACTAACTCCGTGGAAGTTGTCCTCTGACCTCCACATATACACCATGGCACTCAACTACACAGACATAAAAAAGCAAACAGAATCTCTCTTCAACAATAAATAAATGAAATTTTAAAATAGATGCCATTTTTCAGATAATATAAACTAAAATAATTTTGAGATTACTTTTAAATTGATGGTGATTGAAATTTATTGACCATTGTTTTAATTTTAAAAATCTGTTTGATTCAAATTTTCTTGCATGTATAAATTTATATGGTAAGCCTAGATATATCTTTGATCCTCCTTCATTTGAAATACATATGTATGATGCTATTGCTATGGAATCAATTAGGCTTATATGTTGTATACTGTCATCCTTATTTTCTTTTTAATATTTTCCCTGCAGATTGTTAGCAGGCTTGTTCAAATTCGTGACTATATTACTAAAGCTAGTTCTATGAGAGAAGATCTTGTAGAGAAAAATGAAAGATCTGCTAATGTTGAGCGCCTTACTCATCTAATAGAACACCTTAAAGAACAAGAAAAGTCATATATGAAATTTCTCCAGAAAATCCTTGTAAGTTTTGGACTTTTTAAGTGATGTATGTGTTATTTTTTTATAATGTACGATATACAAATATTGATGACATTCTGTTGCCACTCCAGAGGAGTTAACATATTTTCAAAAATCGTGCCATCCATTATAACATTTTTATTGCCCTTTTTAATAGTTGTATGATTTATACCACTAAAATATTTCAGGCTAGAGAAAATGAGGAGGAGGATGTTCGGACTATAGACTCAGCTGTGGGATCTGGTTCTGTAGCTGAGAGCACATCGCTAAACATAGATGTGCAGTCTGAGGCTTCAGATACCACGGTAAGCGGCTTTTTGGTAATTAAAGTGCTGGAAATGAAGATTTAAGGTTTTCCTCCATTTTTCAAGATGACAGTTTCTGGCATTCTTTAATAGAAAATATATTCTAGGAAAGAAACCCTCAAATTGTTAACGTTATATATAGTTTCTAAACATGGAAGTTTGAAAGCTATATTAGTAACATTAAAAGTAGTTTTAAAAGTTTGAATTGGAAATCTAGTTATTTCTGAATTTCAGTGCACAGAAATGTCTGTGTATTCAGTTTTGCCCGGTACAGCTTTCCTAATTTTAAGAAGCATTGGCGAAGTTAGAATTCATTGTAGGTATAAGAGCTGTTAATATCACTAGAGATACTCAGGATTATTAAGCCTGTTAAGCTGGAGAAGTTTCTACATTCATTTGCTGATGAGAACTCATTTTAAATGTGCTAAGATTTTTTTTTTTAATTTCTCATACTGTAGTACTATAGCAAAGCTAGATGTATAAAAAATTGAAATAAAGGCTAATAAATAAGACAGGATAATATTGACATTATTTACTCTCAGTGTAAAGGTTGTAAGATGGATTTAGTTCATAGAATGTAGTACATTTCAAAACTGCTTTGCTTTTAAGCATTTTTATTTGAACAGATGTGCCTGTAATCACGCACTTGTCTAAAGTACAGGTGATATCCACTACACTATGGAAACACACTATAGTCATGTACTTGGAACTGTTAAACACCTAGTGCTAGTACGCCTTTTCTTTTGAAAGGATAAGCACTCATGTCTTTGATTTTTGTAATATATTTCAAAATACCACTCAGCATTAGGAATTTGAGGGTTTGTTTCCTTTTATTATTGCTCAGCAAAATTTACCTGCTTCTTTTCTCCTCCCTATCCTTCCTGTTTAAACTTTTTTAAAATAGGAAATTTGAATTTTTTTTTCTTTGTATTTAGGAAATGTTCAGGGGTCTTAATCCAAACAGTTGTTGAAAAATGGATTCTGCTGTGGGAAATTGTTTTTTGTTCATAGTGGTGCTGGGAATAATTTCTCCCTTACGTACCAACAGAAGCAGAAGGGTTGGGGCAGGCTGGTTAAAGGATTTTATTGGAGAGGTATGGGAAATGGTATAGTTGATTGTAATTTAGATTCTCAAATCCAAAGTGTTTACTGTGATGAGAATTTTCTTCATAATCATGTAAAATCATGGCCTTTTGTAAATTATTATGTACCAGAAAAAATGTTAAAATAATATTTTAGCAGTTTTGCATTCTTGGAACTTGTCACAGATGTAATGCTTGCTTGAATTTAATAAGCAACTGTTTATTTTACAGAAACTTAAAAGTATAATTAAATTTATTGCCTCTTGGGGGTGGATTTGGGTTAAATTTTTTAAAAAGTGGAATGAGACATTTTTGTATTTATTTACAAGGCTGGCTTATATGTTAAACAGGAGTTTGTGTTAAGAAATTAATATGCTACACTATTTAATAAAGGAGGCATCTTTTAGTCTGAGAATTCGGCCCTGCATTGAGGACAAACTAGGGAATTCAGCTTCACAAGAACAGGTTTCAGACATTGACGTTACTACAAGTCCAAAAGGGAAAGGTGACAGAGCTCCTCAGAATGACAGGGAACTGAGACCTAATAGGAAATGTAGCCGAAAACGTGGATTGCCCTCAAAGGTATACTTCACAATGTTAACTCGGGACGTCTTTAAATGAGCAGCTCTCATTTCTACTTCTTCCTTGTTTGCTTCTTCTGTTAACTGCTGTTCCTCTGAACTCTATAATTTATTAACACCGTTAATAGACTGTAATTTGCTGTAGTAAAATGCTGTTGCTAAGTGTTTTTATTTCTTTTCTTTTTTTGCTTTAGAATATACCTCTGCATGGATAACATATGGTAGCTGACTTTGATTTACAATTATAAAGGATTAGGATCATAATTTGTTCTTTTTGCTATTGAAGGTTCAGAGTACATAAAAACATTCTTAAACCTTGGCCAATGGTTGTTTTTGTTTATAATAGTAGTGTTTATGAATTAGAATGATACTTTAAATTTTTGTCTTATTATTATAGTAGTTCATTTGAGAAAAAGAAGATAGTACACGCTGTTAGGTTTTCTGTCCTTAAAGGAAGAAATGCTTTTTTCGTGATTTTGGCTTGTATTTGTACTGTTTAAAACCTTTTCTTCTCTTTCTCCCTCTCAGAAAAAAAGGTTTAGTTAGTTGATTTGCTCATTGATATTTTAATATTCTGCTAGATTTCCCATGATTTGTACAAAGACATTCAGGATAAGTGAAGAAAACTGTTTGTATAGCTCTTCTAATACATTCGAATAAAGTAGCATTTGTAAAAGCATGTATGTCCTTTTAGTGAGAGCAAAATACCATTTTAATATTTTAGGGTACATAAGAATAATTTTGTAAGTTTTATTACTAGCTTGTTACCAATGATCAATCTTTCTTCTGTAGTTATATTTTTTTCTTTGGTGTTAAAATGACAAAACTTCAAATATTTTGGCAGTTTGTGCTTTTTCATGTTTTTTTGGGGGGGGAGTGTCTTTAATTACACAAAGCATTAAGGTAAGGGTACTCCCTTCTGAGCAGAAAAGTACTTGGTTATCTTTAGACTTAATAGCATTGAAGGGGAGAAGATGAATATGAGCTACAGCGGGTGTCCTTTAAAACTTGTCTTCTTTCTTTATACTGTGGCACATTGGCCAAGTCTCCTTTTCCCCTGTGGTGTTACATTTACTTAAAAAAAAAAAAAAAAAAAAAAAAAAGCCCTCTGTTTCTGAGTCTCTTGGCAAGTATTCTTATAGATGAGAATTATTCTATCTTAAACTTGCTCAAGGATTTGTTACATTTCGACTATCCTTATTCTTGTTGTTTTATAATTTTTTATTTTGTGTGTGGATGCCTGTGTTGGACCACACCATGCGTGTGGCGGTCAAAGGACAACCTGTATGCTTTCCCGATACTCTGTGGGTCCTGAGGATTGACTCGGGCCATGAGGTTCAATGCTTAGCAGTGTGACAGGCTCGAGTCCACTGAGCCATCCTGCCAACCCTAGTCTTGATTCTTAAGGTCATCACAATGTAGTTTACTAGTACAGAATTCATAAAATGACTGTAATTCAAATCTTAATTCCTACCACCTGACTTCAGTTTTTCTCTGCTTACAGAATCTGTCACTCTCCATATCCCTTCTGCTTCTTCCCTCCTAAGAAACCTTTTGAAATGCATTTGTGTTTGAAGAATAGAGGAAAAGGTTTGAGGTCTTATCCTAGATTCGGAGCTGAAAACAACCTTTGAGTTACAGATTGATATGAAATAATAGATATTCTAGCCATATCCATCTACAAAGGCTGATTCTAACTTTTTGGGTGTATTTTATAGACATAACATTTTGTATTATGTAACATAATACAAAGCCTTTCATCTACACCCATGCTTTGTCAATCCTCAGGTACTTTCTCACCTTTTTTTTTTTTTTTGAGACCGCATCTCTCACTGGCCTGTAACTGGACAGAGTAGGCTAGTGCAGTTGTCTAGTGAGTTCTGGGACCTGCTCATCTCCACCTTCCAAGAGCTGGGTTTACATGTAGGGACTGCCAGGTCTAGCCTTTTTAAAATACAGGTTCTTAGGATCCAGCTCAAGTTCTTGTGCTTATAAGGCAAGCAGTCACTTCGTTTCCCCCTCCTTTTTTTTTTTTTTTTTTAATACAGTCTTACTGTGTAGCCTTGACTGGAATGGAATACCTATGTCACTACACTGGCCTTGAACTCACAGAGGTGTACCTGCCTCTGCCTCTCAAACACTAAGAGTAAAGGTGTGCCACCACACCCATAAATACCAATCTGAAATGTAAATTATATGTATGTCAGTGTTAATAGCAGTAGTCAGCTTCCACTAAACTTCCAATTTTATCTTAACTTTCTCTGAGTACTTAACTGTAGGCTATATGCTTTTTTGTTCTCTTATTTTTTTTTTTTTCTTTTCTAAGTCACAATGTAAAATGTTGTCTTGGTTACCCATTCTTAGTTACAATATTGCTAGTTCTACTTGAGAGGAGGTAGATGGAAGAGGCTTTATGTAGCACTGGTGAAGGATGTCATCTGGAAGGAAACTTCTCAAACTGTGTTCCCTGTGGTTTCTCTAGAAATCACATGTGACCAGGGAAAGTAGATCAGTTGGTTTATTTTTACTTTCAAAAGAAATCATTGAATTGCTTTTGTAATTTTAGGGAGAAATCATTTAAAATTTTATAATCCCAACAAAAATTTGTTAGTGTGGTAAATTTAAAACCAAATCAATACAGTAAAGGGAATATTTTATGTCAATGTATTAATATAACAGAATTTTCAAATATTTTGATGATAAATCATTGATGAATACCATTATAATATACATTTCACATATAATTGGGCTTAAATTTTATTGTTTGGGAGGCTGTATTTACATTTCTGTCTTGATTAGTTTTGTTCAGTTGTGTTTTAAATTTTAATTTTGTATAAGCATAAGGTGGTTTTTGTTTTTGTTTGTTTGTTTGGTTTTGGTTTTTCGAGACAGGGTTTCTCTGTGTAGCTTTGTGCCTTTCCTGGAACTCACTTGGTAGACCAGGCTGGCCTCGAGCTCACAGAGATCCGCCTGCCTCTGCCTCCTGAGTGCTGAGATTAAAGGCGTGTGCCACCACTGCCCGTGTTTGTTTTTTATACACACAAGGGGCCTTATGCATGGCTAAGCAAGAGCTTTATCATTAAGTCATACCAGCAGCCCACTTAGTCATTACTACTTTTTTAAATTTTTTTCTTTTAAAAGCTTGATTTATTTTATGTGTATAAGTGTTTAGACTGCGTGTGTGTGTGTGTGTGTGTGTGTGTGTGTGTGTGTGTGTGTGTATGCATCCTCTGCATGTCTGATGCCCACGAAGGTTAGAGAGGGTGTTAGATCCCTTGGAACTGGAATTAAGATGGTTGTGAGCCTCTGTGTGAGTGCTGGGAACTGAACCTGCGTCCTCTGCAAGAGCTACAAGTGCATGTAACTGCTGAGCCATCTCTTCAATTCCGTTGGTAGTTTCTTCTAAGTAGTCCCTATTTAAATCTGTTATGTTGCACATAGAGGAGATGTTAAGTTTTTAGTGTATTGGGGAAGTTTGGAAGTATTTTCTTTGTGTCTTATACTCCAAACTCAGCTGAATAGACATGTTAAGAGTCAAAAAACTAATAAAGATATCTGATGCAAAATAAAGTTTTCTGCTTTGTTATGTACTTGATGTGTTTCAGCTAGGCCCTTTTACATAAGATAATCAAGAAATATATTTAAAAAATCTCAACCTTGGTTAGAAGTTGGTGTGTTCTCTCTCTCTTTCTCTGTCTCTCTGTCTCTCTCTCTGTCTCTCTCTCTGTCTCTCTCTCTCTCTCTCTCTCTCTCTCTCACACACACACACACACACACACATTCTCATTTGCTTTTGTTGTATATGTTCAAAATCGTCTTCTAGAATGGGGTAGAAAGTTTGGTTACCTAGTTTTTTTAGAAAATAATCTTGTGGAGCATTAACTCTGTATAACCTGTAATTGGCTCCCCTATTCTTTTGTTTGCAATATGTGCAGCTCCTTATGCCTTCATAGACTTTCAACCTTCTGTTTTGTATGTTTTTTTTTTTCTCTTTTATTTCCTTGTCATAGTTTTTTTGCTTTGAAATTCCCTAATTCTTAATGTGGGACATATCTGTTTTCTAAGCCTTTAAAACTATCTAGAGTTGTGTATTCAATCAAAACTATTGTCTTTGCTGTACTTTGCCACTGGCAAATGAAACAGGACCATGGATTTCAACAGTCAGAAATAAGTATTGATGGTCTTATTTTCCAGGCCAGAGATCATCAACAGGAGCCCATGGAAGAGACAGAAAATTTGAAGAAACAACATGATTTATTAAAAAGAATGTTACAACAGCAGGAGCAGCTGCGAGCGCTGCAGGGACGACAAGCCGCCCTTCTAGCTTTGCAGCATAAAGCAGAGCAAGCTATAGCTGTGATGGACGATTCTGGTATGTGACAGTCTTAGAATGTTGTTTTTATAAGAAAGGCTCATTAACTATCTGTATTGCAAAGTGAATGCTATTATTGTATAATCAGATCTCGGTTGTTGACTAGTGTAGCAACCTGCAAGCAAGGCTTACTCTGTCCTGTGCTTTTCTCTGGTTATACAGAAAAGGTTGCAGGAACAACTCCTGGCTATCATACTGTACCGTGCAGACAGACAGCTCGCTCTCCTTTTCATCAGAGAGTACCTTTAAGAGGTAAAAGAGACAGGCCTGTATGTAGTACTGTTTTTTAACCTCAAAGTGATAGGGCTCTTGATGCTTTTGTTTGCAGTTTGGGGGTTACTGTTTGTGTTTGTTTAATCTTACTCAGCTAAGATTGTTATTTATTTGCCTTACAAGGAAGGTTTAAAAAAAAATCTTAAGTCAACCAGGCATGGTAGCAATATACCTGTAATCCCTACACTCAGAAGGCTGAGGCAGGAAGATCAAGAATTCTTAGGGTCTGGGGAGATCGCTCAGTTGATAAAGTGCATGTCCCACAAGCATAAGGACCTCAGTGTAGATCAACCACTTAAAAGCCAAGTGCAGTGGTACACATCTGGGGCCCCAGCACTAGAAGGGACAGAGACGGGAGGGTCCCTGGGATTCAGTAGTCTAGCCAGTTGATGAGCGTTGGCTTCAGTGAGTAATCTTGTCTCAAGAAGATGGAGCGTGACTATGGAAGATAACCAACATCGACCTCTTAGGTACACAGATGTGTACACAGACTCCCTCCCCCAATACTTCATGATGGGACTCATCTCAGAAAATGAGAAAGTGGAGAGGGCTGCAGGTTTGCATGGTTAAATCCCTGGGTTCAGTCTTTAGCACCCGGAGAATATAAAAAAAGACAAGAAGTCGTCTAATAAGGTAGTAAATTAATAGAGCATATTTAGTAGTCAGTGTTAGTAGTTGTTATTTCAGTTAGATACCCAGTTTTATATATGAGCTTTTAAACTGCTGTTATACTTTACTCAGCTTTTGTGAGACTCAGAAATGTTCTCTTCCCCCTTTCCTTCAGAGCTGTGTATCATTTAAGTGACAATTGAATTGTTTAATACTGAGTTTTTTTAATTTTGTACTTTTTCTTACTGTCTTCAAACCTGTTTTAAGTTTTCATTGGATAAAAGTAAGATTGTTTCTTGTTAAAACTCAATAAGGCTAAGGTTTCTTTTTAGCTTTATTTTTAGCTGACAAATAACAATTGTATATATATATACACAAAGCGATAGCTATAAAAACCTGTTAGGTTGGCTGAGTTGTTTTCTCATCAGTTCTCCTAGTTGATTTGTCTTTGAGCACTGTAATCAGGCCATTTTATCTTGCTGTTTTGGTGACACAAGTTTCCTAAGGGCTACTTACAGGAGTGTGAGTGCGCAGGTGAGGGCTTACCTACAGGATTATGGACAACTAACCAGGGGCTGCCCTCCTGCATAGCAGTCTCTCTCCTGCCCACTAACGGCCTGTGAACCTCATGGAGCAGTGGGGCTCCCGAAGTTCCCAGTGGCCTTTCTATAGTCTTGAGTACTTGAAGCTGCATCATCTCTTTGGATCACCGTTATTGTAGGCTACTGCTTAAGGCTTCATAGAGAAGGACGACAAACACAGTTTCTGGCTTGGTTAGACTTTATATAGAATTTTAATAGAAATCCATTGAATTTAGGTTAAAATATGCAAATAGTTTCTTTTACAAAAATACACTATCATGAATTGCAATAAAAGACTATACCTAGAAGATTGAATTTGAACTTTATGTACTTCTTCAACAAGAATTTTGGCTTAATAATTTTAAAACAATTCTGCTACTGTACTTATGAAATTTTGCTGAAGAAAACTGATGAAAGCAAGGGTTAGCATCTCATCTGTTTAGAAACACAACACACCTGCCTTGGGGAAAAGTGCTTTTCTTCCTGTCTAGCAAGTTGTTCATTAGTTATCTGGATTGTAATTCTGGTGTTCTCCAAGGAAAGTTTAGACTAGAAAAGAGTTTCTCTCAGTCCTCAAATGCTAGGGATTTGTTTTGTTTTGTTTTCCAGCAGAAAATGATGGTCTTTTCTTTCTTTCCTTCTTTCTTTCTTTCTTTCTTTCTTTCTTTCTTTCTTTCTTTCCTTCCTTCCTTCCTTCCTTCCTTCCTTCCTTCCTTCCTTCCTTCCTTTCTTTCTTTTTTTAAAGCAGTTTGTAGCCTGTGGCTTCTTATAAAATTGGAAAGTTAAAAGAGAGAATCAAGATGGGGTACTAGTTAGTAAAGCAGTAAGTGTTGTCAAAATTGTCTTCAGAAACATGCGTTAGGAGTGTGAGGGAGTTTTGTTGTTTTTAATGAAGATGATAAAATCTGTGGTCTTTTATTGTAATTGACATGCTTTTATGAAACACTGCCATTTATTTTTCTACATGTTGCTGCTTTTTGCCCTTTAATGGCAGAAATGGGTAGACAGGACGAGAACTGTATTCCACATAGCCATGCTAATTTTCAGTCTGTACTTTGTAGAAAAACTTGCCCATTTCTGTAAGATAGTTTTGATTTTCTTGAAGAGGTGGAGATAGAGACCGGTCAGAGTCAGCTGTTTTTTTCCAGGATCTAATTTGCCCACTGTACCTTCTATCTAAAGAAACTAATGGAGTCATCCTAACTCTAGCCTAACAAGTCACATTTATTAATTGGGAATACAGTCTGTTGAGATTAAAAAACACGAGTCACTTTCCTAGAGTTTAGTAGTTGTCCCTTTATTTTTATGTCAGATATGAACTTCTAATATATAATGAAAAGTGTCAAATTATGTTAGGTTGAGCTCCCTTTGATGCTTCTTTATATTGAATCTAGTATTTAATTTTGTTTTCAGTTGTTACAGAAACTACAGGAAGCTTATCTGGAGTCAGCATCACATCTGAACTAAATGAAGAACTGAATGATTTAATCCAGCGTTTCCATAATCAGCTTCGTGATTCTCAGGTAATTGGTTTATGTAGTTAAGTTTATGAATCACATTAATTAACCCAGTGGGTCTCAAACCTTAGCGAACATAGATATCATCTGGCTTGAGTTTTTAAAAGTGGATACACAAAGTCCCTCAACCTCCAAAATTATGATTCTTAAGAATTGATTAGGCCCCATATGATCCCATTGCTATTCTTGATACTGTCCTTTGAGAAACTCTAGGTTAGAAGAGAATCTACTATATTAAGATTTATTATTATTATTATTTTATTTGTATCTGTGTACCTGAATGTATATATGTATCCTATGCATACAGAGACCAGAAGAGGGCGTCAGATCACCTGGAATTGGATTTACAGGCAGTTATGAGCTGCCTAATGTGCATGCTAGGACAGAACCTGGGTCTTCTGCAAAAGCAGCGAGTACTCTTAACCGATGAGCCATGTCTCCACACCCAGAAAAGATACTTTTAATGTGCTGAGTAGTAAGGTTTTCTTGTGTTGACTGTTAGATTAAACATTCTTTTTACCTCTTTTAAGCACTAGATGGTTATAACTTTTAAGATTTAAACTTGGGCCAGTTATAGTAGTGTGTGTTTAATCCCAGCAGTGGGAGGCAGAGGCAGGCGGATCTCTGTGAGTTCAAGACTAGTCTGGTCTACTTAGTGAGCTCCAGGACAGCCAGGGCTACCGAGACCCTGCCTCAAGAAAACAAAAAACCAAAACAAACAACGAGACCTAAAGTTAGTTTTAAGTCTGTGTCCTTGCATTATTTTATCTTATTGACAGTTTTTAAGAAAGGTTTTTAGGGAGGGGTAGTATTTTCCTTTGATTTGGTATTAAGCAAGAAAAGCTGACCTCAGATTTTCCATCTTTATGTGTTAGCCTCTTAAAACACTAGGATTATAGGCTTGTGCTCTCTTATCTACCAAGAGCAATTTTAGAATTAATAAGTATTTCAGTTTTATGAATTTTGTAAAATAATGGTGCATGTGTGAATTTTTAGTATGGGATTTGGATAAGAATTGGTGAACCATTGCCTTCACACTGGGAAAGGATGTGTGATTAAAGATACGGTGACTCTTGTCTTGCCCACTAAGGAAATGAGTGTGGTCAGCCATTTTGGACAGTTATCTAGCAAAAATTAGTAAATTTTTGTAATGAACCCTGTCATACCCTACGTAAGGAAGCTCTCAGATACTCACAGGAGATAGGGATAAAATTGTTAATGGAAGCATCCTGTTAATAGCAAATAGGAAACAAAATAAATGTCAACATACTGTAAAATGCAACCTTTAATTGTCTTCATCTTAAATGATCTTTTCCTTTTTGCTTTTTCTTTTTTAAACTAAGCCTCCCACTGTTCCAGACAACAGAAGACAAGCAGAAAGCCTTTCATTAACTAGAGAGATTTCTCAGAGCAGAAATCCCTCAGTTTCTGAACATCTACCTGATGAGAAAGTCCAGCTTTTTAGCAAAATGAGAGTACTACAGGAAAAGAAACAGAAAATGGACAAATTACTTGGAGAACTCCATACCCTTCGAGACCAGCATCTGAACAATTCATCGTGTGAGTAAATCTGATTCAGCAGTGTTATGTGAAGGGCATGTACGTATATATGCTGGCACAGTGCAGTTTCTTAGTAACTATTTGATAAGTTCATAAATCGAGTTCCACAAAAAATTATAATTTTTGAGGAAGAAACTTGAATGTGAAAAGGTCTTAATAAGCCAATATGTGGTAAGAGCCAAATAGATGTTAAAGTCTGTTCATTAAAAAAAAAAATGAAATTGGTATAATTCATATCTAGTCTCTAGTCTTTATTATTTTACTAAAGGTTTTTCTCAATCTTAGTCCCTGTCCCTTGGTAATAGGAGCTCAAGTGCAGGAAATTGAAATCTCCTGGGTAACTCCAGCTGGCCGTTATTATTGTAACATTTCAGTTTTTGTCTGAATAAGAAATGATAGTAGATAAAAACGCCATTTTTAGAATCCCGTTCTTAGGCTGCCAAGATGACTCAGTAGCTAAAAGCACTAACTGCTTTTGCAGAGAACCCAGGTTTGGTGCCCAGGACCCACATTAGGCAGCTCACAACTGCCTGTCACTCCAGTGCTACCTGGTTTTTATGGGTACCTGCATGTGTGTGATGCACATAAAGTCATGCAGGTACATATATACCTAAAATAGAAATAAATAAGTCATTCAAAATAACAGAATCAGATGTTCTCTTTTATTATTTTTTGTGTTTTGAGAAAGGATTTGACAGTGGAGCTCAGGCTTACTTCAAATTCGTAACATTCCTTCCTCAGTCTCCCCAAGGGCTGGGATTCTGAGTTTGCATTGCCACATCCAGCTTAGAAGAATTGTTCTTTATTCTTCACATATATCCTGATTCTCTGCCACTTTCAAAGAAACGTTACTATTCTGCCCTGAAACACTCATTTCCACCTCTTGATCTCAGCTACCTTCTTCTTCCTATGGAGGATAATATCAGTTACTACCTTTTCTTAACAGAGGAAGACAACTAAGGAAAACAAAATTAGAAAGGTGTGTTTATGGCTTTGTGTCAGTTTTACATGCCAAGAAAGTCCTACTTTGCGGACTGACAGCTGACGGAAGGCTCCTCCTCCTCCTAGAAGAGAGTGTAAGAGCAGTAGTTAAAGGAGACTGCGTAAAGAAAGAAGAGTGGAAAAAGAGACCAGTGGGAACTAGCCATGATAATTGTGGCATTAAAATGAGAAGGAAACAATGATAAATTGTTTCTCACATTGAGAAAAAGGTGAATGACAGTAGTTTTGAAGTAGTAGGAGGTAGACAAATACATAGTCTTTACTCATTACTTGCTAGGATTCTATACATCATACATAGTGACCCTGTTTAACCTAACCCGAGACAGGTTTCTCCCACTGTTCTTTTGGTGGCTTTTCTAGCATATAGCATTGTAGTTCTTTTCAATTTCTGTCTGATTTTCTCCCTTTCTTCTATTTTAACCCAGTGGCTGTAATGCAAAAGTGCAAGATTGTTTAGAAGGAAGAAGTAAAAATATTTTTCCTTGTGTATTTTGAAGTGTTTAGTTGTGAACTATGTTAATAAGTAGCCTGTGTACTTATTAATATATATGCTTTCAGGATTTAAATCTGCAGATTTTAAGATGCTAATGAATTTTATTTTCTGTTTGTTTGTAAGTATCCAACTGTAAATATGTGCTGCTTCATACATGTTTATTTATGGTAATGGTGTATCTTTTCTCTCTCTCTCTTCTAGTCGTGCCTTCAGCTTCTCTCCAAAGAAGTGGAGACAAGAGAAGTCCAACGGCCGCGCTCTCTGCTCCTGCAGGCTTTGCACCGGTTGTCAATGGAGAGGCCAATAGCCTTACGTCATCTGTTCCTTGTCCTGCCACTTCTCTAGTTCCTCAGAACGAGAGTGAACATGAAGCTCTTCTAAATCCAGCTGAAAAACTACAGTAAGATACTTTATGCAGTCATTCTTCACATCTATTAAATAATTAGAATTAAATAATGAGGATTTTCTTTTTTGGTTTTTCCGAGACAAGGTTTCTCTGTGTAGCTTTGGAGCCTGTCCTGAAACTCACTCTGTAAACCAGGCTGAGCTTGAACTCACAGAAATCCGCCTGCCTTTGCCTCCTGAGTGCTGGAATTAAAGGCATGTGCCGCCACCGCATGGCTGTGGATTTTCTTAAACTGTTAAAAATTTGTAAGAAACTGAAGTTAATAAGATAAACGTTCTTAAGATATATGAAGAAAGAAGGAGGGGATGCAATATATATTAATCTTATCAGTTGGTTAAAAGAATAAGACATTGTGTAGGTAGTTTCTGTAAACTTCTATTAGTTGATTATTTTTCAGAGAAAGGGTTAGAAATAGCAAGAGCTGTATATAAAATGTTTTTTTTTTTTTTGGTTTTTCGAGACAGGGTTTCTCTGTGTAGCTTTGTGCCTTTCCTGGAACTCACTTGGTAGCCCAGGCTGGCCTCGAACTCACAGAGATCCGCCTGGCTCTGCCTCCCGAGTGCTGGGATTAAAGGCGTGCGCCACCAACGCCCGGCTATAAAATGTTTTAATATTCAAACACTAAGGCCCAGGCTCTAGACTCATAGCCCTGAAATGATGTTAAACAAGACTGTATCAGTGTGAGCAGAACACTTAGAAAGCCTTTGCGGCTTCCCCTGCAAACCAGGGATGTGTGTAAGACATTTCAGTCCGTGCTTTGGGGTTTTGATTGTGATTGTCTGTTTTGCACAGGGTCTCACTATATAGCCAGCCTTTACTGGCTTGGAACTCACTGTGTAGACCAGGCTGGCCTTGTACTTACAGAGATGTACCTTTTGAGTGTTAGAATGAAAGGCATGTGCCAACATGTTCAGCTGAAACTGTATTTTTTAAAATTGACAGATGCCCTGAATACTTAATTTGATCTAAATTTTGTGTGTGTGTGTGTGTGTGTGTGTGTGTGTGTGTGTTCCTGTGTATGTGTCAACTGCTATTAAGTGAAAATAACGTGTTTTTTTTTTCTTCTAAAATGGTGTTACTTTTTTTTTAATCAGGAAGTTAAATGAAGTTCAAAAGAGATTGAATGAATTGAGAGAATTAGTTCATTATTATGAACAAACATCAGATATGATGACAGATGCTGTAAATGAAAATACAAAAGATGAAGAAACTGAGGAGTCAGAATATGATTCTGAGCATGAAAATTCTGAACCTGTTACTAACATTAGGTGACAACATTTAAGTTTCTTTTTCCCAATGTATTCATCTGAACATGATGCTTTGTGGGGGCTGGGATGGAGTAATACATCAGTGAAGTATTCATTGTTAGCTTTTTCCTTTAAGTTAACTGTTAGTGAACTTATCATCCTTGCCCTATAAAGAAAAAGAAGGAAATACTGAAGGCAATAATTTAATAAAATT
This sequence comes from Peromyscus melanophrys, assembly GCA_902168415.1. Taxonomy (NCBI): domain Eukaryota; kingdom Metazoa; phylum Chordata; class Mammalia; order Rodentia; family Cricetidae; genus Peromyscus; species Peromyscus melanophrys. Next base: position 15,184 of record CABHPR010153404.1, on the reverse strand, counting down.
GCTGTTTGCTACTGAATGCAAGTAAATTTAAGTATAAAATTTAGCATTTTCTTTTCCTACCACTATACTTTAGGTATATTTTGAGTTTTCAGATGCTTTTCTTCATAAACTTCTAAGTTTATGGAAAAGTTAATGAAAAGGAGGAGTCTGTTAATAAGAATTTGAGCTTAAATGGTTTAGGTAGTGCTGTTCTTAGGTTGACACTAGTTTTATAGCTCTAAGTAGGTAGATTTTTAAAAAAATTTTGTTTTTTGTTGTTTTAAATAACTTGGCTTTAATTTCTTTCAGAAATCCACAGGTAGCTTCTACTTGGAATGAAGTGAATAGTAACAGTAATACACAGTGTGTTTCTAATAATCGAGACGGGCGATCAGTTAATTCTAACTGTGAAATTAACAACAGATCTGCTGCCAATATCAGAGCTCTGAACATGCCTCCATTAGGTATGGTTTCCTGTAGTCACAGACATTTTGCCGTATTACTCTTGTGAAGTAGATTATCTTTGATTTGTCTTCTTAATGTTTTAAAATCAGTTACTTGAATGATACTTGTTTTAACAGACTGTCGATACAATAGAGAAGGAGAACAGAGGTTACATGTAGCACGGGGTGAAGATGATGAGGAGGAAGAAGTAGAAGAGGAAGGAGCCAGTGGCGCTTCTTTATCTAGTCATAGGAGCAGTCTGGTTGATGAGGCACCAGAAGATGAAGAATTTGAACAGAAGATTAGTAGACTCATGGCTGCAAAAGAGAAACTTAAACAGCTCCAAGATCTTGTTGCTATGGTGCAGGTAAGTTACCTGTTAAAATAGTGTATTCATATAATATGCAAGTTTTGTGTGTGTTTGATAATTATGTTGGTATAACTCCTTTCCTTTCCATTTCTTATATTGAACTGAGGCCCCTTACATACTAAGCAAAGCATGTTGCCACTGAGAGTTACATCAGCCCTGTATTTGTGTCTTAGATGTGACTATTAAAGGTTTAGTAGCTTACATGCTATATATCAGATACTGGCAAACTCTTCCTGTTAAAGTTTAGAAATAATTGAGCCTGACATGATGGTGCACAGCCATAGTCCTACCACTTGGGAGGTGGAGGCAGGAAGATTAGGAGGAGTTCAAGGCTATCCTTGACTGTATCTAAGTTGGAGGTCTACTTTGGGCACAAGAGACTGTTTCGGAAAAAAATGGGAGGAATGGTTAGAGTAGGTAAATTGTCTTTATAAAGCATATAACACCTTTTACAACTTATTAGTGTGAATGCAGCCATCTGTATATAAAAACCCAAGAGCGTGGCTGTGTACCAGTATAGTTTGATATACAACCCTACATAATTGTTTTTGTTTTTGCTGATGATATTGGCCTCATATAATAGATCCCATAGCATCATCATAAAGTAATTATTAAGCAGATTGAAAAAAATGTTAATTGCCCAATATTACATAATTATGACGGCCAGAATTTAGATTGTCTATAACAGAGCCTGAGATCTTAACCTACTTGATGTAAAAAAAAGAAAAGAAAATCCAAATGTTAGCATGTTAGTGGAGTTCAACTATTAATATATATGTTTTCTAAAATAGTTTATACATATGCACATGTAATTATGTAATATTAACACTTCTTTATTATTTAATGTGGTCCAAAGATCTACTGATCTTTTTGCGGTTTCCTATGGTAGGTATACTTTTTCTAGAGTAACAAAAACGGTTTAACTTGTGAAATTATTCCTTTGCTTCCTTTTTCTTTGCTGTTTCTTTCAAGTGTTTTGTTAGACCATTGCCATGTATTACTATACCTTTTAATTTAATGGAAATTTTCGAATTGCTCTCCAGAATTAGTTAATTGATATTCTAAGCAAAGTGAGTCCATGTCCCCATACCTTTGATTACATTTTTATTATATTGGTATATGATAACTTGTTTACACATTAATAGTATTGGCTTTTTCTCAATTTTCTCTCTGAGAACAAAAGCTGTTGAAGAAACCAAAGTGCATAAACATGTACAAACATACAAGGAAACTTATGCATGTAAAATGTGCATAACTTACAAGTAAACACCTTTCAAGAGATATATGTGTGTGTGATTTATTTTGGTCATATGTTTGAAGAGTATCAGAAAGAAGACCTAAGCAAATGACATCGGTTGCATATGTATAATGAAATCGATAGAAAGAATGGGCATCTTTCTGAATTTCTACTTTACTTTTTTAACTTATATCACATGACTATTACCTTTTGAAATACACGAAACAGCTTCTGAAACAAGTAGTAGTAATATGTTAGGCTTATTACTGAGTATTCTTACATAGTTGTAAGAACTCATTTGCTAATTGTTGTTATTTATTAATTTCTCATTATTTCTTTAAGACAGTGGTTCTCAATGTGGGTCATGACCCCTTTCACAGGGATCACACATCAGATAGCCTGCATATCAGATATTTATATTACGATTCATAGCAAGTAGCAAAATTATAGTTATGAACTAACAATGAAAATAATTGTACGGTTGGAGGTCACCAAATTGGGAAGAACTGTATTAAAGGGTCATAGCGTTAGGACAATATGATTGAGAACTCCTTTAAGATCACAAAATAGTACATAGAAAGACTGAAGTATGAGAAATGAGCTTTGTTTTGAATTATTTCTCATACTGTATTTTTCCATGTACTATTTTATGAAAATATTTCATATACAGCTTCTTTATTTCTTAAGTTACAACACAGTTCTTGCCAGTCTCCTCTTCATATGCTCCCTGGGCTAGATTAGTCTTTTGATTGATACAAAGACTAGACTAGAATCACCATCTCAAAGTTCATAGTTCTATAATTAATAAGAATCAGGTCTAACTCATTATGATTTTATTAGAATATTGTGTCCAAAAGTCAAAATTTCAGATGTAATCTTCAGAAAAAGCGTGGATTATAAAGAAGTTAAATATTTTCAAGAAAGTGCACAAGCTCATTTCAACTTCTACCAATCATTGCATTAGTTCAACAGAAGAAACAAATCTACTGTTAGTAAGATAAAAACTTTGGTTGTTCACATGATCACTATAGATTTTAGATAGGATATTCTTTAAATAAAAGTGTGTGTGTGGGGGTCTCATCCTGTATCTCGGGCTGGCCAGAAGTTCACTATGTATAACCCAAGCTGGTCTTTAACTCCCAGAGATCCTCTTGATTTGTTAGCCTCTTGAGTACTGGAGTACAGGACTGAGCCGCCATGTCTCATTATCGTCTGTATCATTAGTATTGGGACTTGTTAGGGAAATTAAAGGTAAAATTGAGTAAATGGGGGAAATTTTTAAACAGATAGTGGACAGGGATTATTTGCAATAATATAAAGGTTGCATCTTAAAATTTAACATTGTTTCCTGCTCCATAGTATTTTTCTTAGCTTCTTTATATTTGACATAAAGCTATTTTTTGATAACTCATTATCTCAACAAAATAATAAATGGCAAGTTAATTTGTAAAGGTATCTTAGTACATAACACTGTAATGAAATATCTGAGGTTCATTAACTTTTTAAAGAAAAAAAGCTTATTTACTTCACAGTTTTGGAGGTGTTAAGGGTCCACATTCTGGCTAAGTGTTGTAAGACCATGCAAGACAGTATGTGGCGAAAGATAGGCGTATTAGGGCCTTGGGCATATAAGGTGATCAATCCCCAGCACTACAAATAGAAATTTTTAGGTTTAGCACTTAATTTCTTATCATTAATAGAGGATACAATTCAGTTTTCTGTAAAAATTATTTATATCCTCTACTATATTAATTGCTTTATGTTTTATAGCCTAGTAAATTATGTAAAGTATAAAATTGATAATGTCTTTGGATTTCTAGATAGTTTTATATAATTGTGCTGTTTTAGGATGATGATGCAACTCAAGTGGGTGTCTCTGCCAATACATCAAATTTGGGTGATTTCTATGCAGCAGAAGAAGATACCAAACAAAATTCAAATAATGCAAGAGAAAATTCTAATAAAACACAAAAAGATACTGGAGTAAATGAAAAAACAAGGTATGGTAAGCTTTTAGTGTTCATAATAAAAATTCAGAGCCAGTTATTTAGCTAATACTTACTGTGTTGTATTTTGCTTAGTATAATTATTATATTGAAGTTCACAAATATGTCAATTTAATTATAGAGAGAAATTTTATGAGGCTAAACTACAGCAGCAACAGAGAGAGCTAAAACAATTACAGGAGGAAAGAAAGAAATTGATTGAAATTCAAGAGAAAATTCAAGCCGTGCAGAAGGCATGCCCTGACCTTCAGGTAATTACAAAATTTATTTCTATCAGTGTGTTTGAAAATCGTTTAAAACCTGATGTCAATTTAAAGTAGTCTGCCGTATTTACTGCTTCCTAGATGGCAGGCTTTATTTGCTAATGTTCTGATTTGCTGAAATGAACGAACTAATAATGAAATGGATTTGGGTTATCTTTTTACTTTGAAAGTACTCCATGGGAATCAAATGATTGCTTCTATTTTTGTATTGGGTTAGTTAACAATTTTTCATGACTTGAAAATTTATAACTATTATCACATTAAGATATTCTGGCTACCTTTAGCAATTAAAGATCAGCATTCCATTTTTATTGATCTAGGATTACACAATAAAGCTTTTAAATCATCATGCATTATCTAAAATAAAATAATTATGTATAGCTTTAGATTTAAATTTATATGCTTTTGCTTATTATATAGTACGCTGAGATGGATCAGAGAATAAGATAACTTTGCCCATGTCAGTGACATTAGATGTAAAGTTGATATGGAATAATATTCTTTTTTGAGATCTTCCTAAAAAGTGATATTGATTATCTTAATTCGTGTGTGTGTGTGTGTGCGCGCACACACGTGCACAAGCATGTGTGGAAATCAGAGGTTGATGTCAGGTGTCTTCTGTTACATTTCATTCTGTAAATAGTCTCTCTCACTCAACTGAGAGTTTACTGATTGAAGTGCATGCATAGCCAATGAGCCCTTGGATCCTCTTGTTTCTGCCTTCCAGAACTGGGACTACAGGTCCATGCCTGGCTTTCTATGTGAGGCCTGGAGAGCGGAATGCAGGGCCTTGTGCTTGCACACCAAGCACTTGACCCACTTGAAACATCTCGTCAGTCTAGTTAACTTTACTCTGGAGTTGAATTTTTGAAGAAAGAGAAAAAGATCAAATTATGTTTCTAATACAACTTTTTTCTAAGTTTGTATTTTTTCCGGTTTTCTAATCTTTTTGTCCTTTATCCCCAATATAAATAATGTCCAGAGGTGTATGTGCCAAGGTTGGGTTGAGTGTAAACCCCCCCCAATATTTCAATATTTGATACCTATTGTTTTTACTGTTTCTGATTGTTGCTTCTCATCACCTTTAGCCTGTTACCATCTTTGTTTTCTTCTGTCGTCTTTGGATTATGGTGGCAATTTTAGTCTCAATAACAGATTAAATATGGCACTAGAGGTCTTGAGAAGTAAAATAACTACTTTATGAAATAAATCCAATTATTTTAGTACTTTATAATAGTATTTGTTTATATATATTCATATATGTTTGTATGCATATGTTTTGTTTTGTTCATTTAGCTATCAGCCACTAGTATGGGTAGTGGTCCTACCAAAAAGTATCTACCAGCTATTACTTCAACTCCAACCGTTAATGAAAATGAGACCAGCACAAGCAAATCTGTTATTGAGCCTGAAGATTCTTCAGTAGTAGATAATGAGGTATGGTACAGTCTACTGCGTGTTGCTCCTGAGTTGAATCCTAACTCCTGAATCTGTAAAATAGTTTTTTTGTGGGGAGGATGGGGAACGAGGTATGCTAGAGATGGGACTTTGGGGCCTTTGACCTACTGGATGGGTCATATATATGAAGTAGATTTTCTGTGTCTTTTGTTTCTTTTAGTTGGGGGATAAATCCCCCCCAAATATATTGATATTGTTTCAAAACAGTTACATTCTTTATTAGCAAATATGAGGAGCAGTGATAGCAAATACTAATTATTTCAGTTAGAAGGGCTTATTCTTTGGCGGTTCATTTATATTTGATTTGCAGAAAAATAATAGCTTTTTCCAAATAGTTCATGAGTATATTGTGTATTTCTTGTTTTCATGAACGGTTGGTTGATCACTGCCTTTTTCTTATTCCTAAAATACTCTTTAGCCCTTATGAGCATCTTTAAAAGATTTCAACTTTAGTATTTTTAATTGTGTGTGAGTTGTGGGGGAGATGTGTATAAGTGAGTGTAGGTGCCAATGGAGGTCAGAGGTGTCAACTATCCCTGAGAGCTAGAGTAATTTGGCTGTTGTGGGTTACCGGAAATGGGTGCTGGGAACTAAACTCGGATCCCTGCAAGAGCGGCACACACTCCTAACCACTGAGTGATTTTTCTAGTTCCCTTTATGGATATCTTAGAATGAAAATAAAAACATTGAAAATAGAATATTGTTGTACTGACAATATCATTAAGACTTTTGTTCTTTAAGGCTTTAGCAGATCCAAGTATTTACTTGACTCTGATCTTTAAAATAACAGTTGTGGTCAGATATGCGAAGACATGAAATGTTAAGGGAAGAGCTACGACAGAGAAGGAAGCAACTTGAAGCTCTAATGGCTGAACACCAGAGGAGGCAAGGTCTAGCTGAGACTTCTTCTCCAGTGGCTATATCGTTGAGAAGTGATGGATCTGAGAACCTGTGTACTCCTCAGCAAAGTAGAACAGAAAAGTAAGAAGTTGTTTACAGTGTCTTTTTAAATATCGTTTACCCAGATTAAAAGCAAGGCAGACTCATTTTCCAGCACAGCACAGCACAAGGCGGCTGTTTCACTGAAACAAGTATTTTTCAGTGTGTGGCTAAGTATAACTCAATCCAGCCAGCCTTTTCTGTTCTATAGCTTTTCTTTCTGTTTCAGTTACTCGGATATTTGATCAGATGGTGATGATACAGAGCTGTGGTTTTTGTTTTTTTTGTATTTTTGGTTTTTCAAGACAGGATTTCACTGTGTTTCAGCTTTGACTGTTCTAGAACTTGCTCTGTAGACCAGGCTGTCCTCAGATTCACAGAGATCTGCCTGCTTCTGCCTCCCGAGTTCGAGTGCTGGGATTAAAACATGTACTACCACCTCCTGGTGATACAGATCATCTTTAAAACTTACTTTCTTTGCAAAGTTTTATACTTATAAAATGAAAATATATGATGTTTTGTGGTGCTTTTTGTCAGACTAGATTGATACATTGTTTTTGTGACAGAGTCTCATGTAACAAAGACTGGCCTTGACCTCCATATGGAGCTCAGGATAACCTTGAACTTGCTCCTACCTCTACCTCTACAGTGCTGAGATTATAGGCAGGTTCCATCACGCCCAGTTGAAATACTTTTTAATCTTAAATTGTGTATTTACCATTTGTGAGGTTCCTGAGGATAATCATAAAGCCTTTCTATTTATTTATTTATTTATTTGTTTGTTTGTTTGTTTATTTATTTATTTATTTGGTTTTTCGGGACAGGATTTCTCTGTGTAGCTTTGTGCCTTTCCTGGAGCTCACTTTGGAGACCAGGCTGGCCTCGAACTCACAGAGATCCGCCTGCCTCTGCCTCCCAAGTGCTGGGATTAAAGGCGTGAGCCACCACCGCCCAGCTTCATAAAGCCTTTCTATGTAAAACATTAAACTTTTAGAAATAAGTTTGACGGTTCCGTATTTGGAATATTTTTAAAGAATTAGTTATTTGTAAGATAAGTTAATTAGTTGTATAGCAGTATTTAATCTAAAAATTTGAAACCCAGGTATGTTGCAGTCTTATCTTTTTATATCTTCAGATGGCGTTTCCAGAATATTACATGTGCTCTCTTCCTCTTAGGAGTTTTCATACTGTGGAATCTCAATGTGCATTTTACTGAATAAACTACGTGATATTCTATTCTGTTCTGGCCAGAGTCCAGAGCATATCTGCTTTTACAGAGTTCTTTAGATATTTTTGATGAGCATCTGGTTTCAGAATCAGTGTAGAGTCTCACTTCTTAACCTGTGCGTTGTGACCCCTCCTATGGGTTCATGTGACTGAATGCAACTGAATGGAGGCTGGGCTTGCAAAAAAATTTAGCTATTTCAAACATACAAAATATATTCAGAATTAATTTATGATTAATATATTCAGCCAAAAGTATATCCAGAATTAAATGCAAAGTGAATCCAAGGTGTTCCAGTATTGACAACCTGTGTTGCAGCATGTGACTTAACTATAGCCTTGGTGCTAAGAAACATACATGTGCACTTTGTACTGCCTGCAAGGCCACCCTGCCATATTGACAAAGGCTGTCTGAAACATTTGTGTGTTATGAATTGCTGTGTTTTACTGCACATACAAAGTCTTCTGCTTTTAAGAAGTTTAGTTGTGAAAACATTTAATGTTTTCCTATCATACCTCATCCTGTTAGTGTCAAATTTAGTCTGTCTTTGGATTATTTTTTGTTCCAATGTTTAATTTAGAAAATTGTACTTTGAGTTGCTGACTTTTGAATTTACAAAAACAATAAGAAATGAATTTTGGCTTAATTAGGACAGAATTTCCAGTAATTTCCAAAATGATCTTAAACATCCTTCTGTAATTTTGTATTTCTTGTGCAAAGTAGATTTCTAAGCATTTAAAATTGAGCTCAAAATATTTATTAATGAACTCTGAAAAGCAATAAAGATGTTCTGTATACTTCCATCTCAAATATTCCTCCTATTTTAATTTTATTTTTCAATTAAATGTGTGTATGTAGGAGTGTGTGTACACCTGCACATGTGCCTGTGGAGGCTCTAGCCATTGATCTCCTTAAGAGCTGTAGTTGTGGGTGGTTGTGAGCTTGTCCTATGCGGATGCTGAAAAGTAAACTTAGGTTCCCTAAAAGAGCAGCAAGTGCTCTTAACTGGTGAGCCATCTCTCTAGTCTAGTCCCCAAAAGATTTAATGCTTTGTTTTGTTTTGGGTTTTTTTTGAGGCATGATTTCTCTGTGTAGTTGGCTATTCTGGAACTCACTCTATAGACCAGGATGGCCTCGAACTCAGAGATCCACCTGCCTCTGTGTCTTGAGTGCTGGGATTAAGGGTATGTGCCACCACTGCCTAGCCAAGATTTAATTCTTCATGTAAAAAATAAGCATGTCATCCCCTTAGTATTTTTTTTGATAAAATTATATATATATATATATATATATACACTAAAGAATTTTCAAAAATAAAATTCTTTGTGATTATCAGAAGATGTTTAAATTGTATAACTATTTCATACATCTGTATACTCGGGGCATGTAAAAATTTCTTGAATGGAAAGGGATCATGAGAGGAGACAGTTTAGCATGTCTAGGCTTAGAATTGTGTGTTTTAATACCGTAGTCAGTAGATACGGTGGCTATTTAAAGTAAGGGTTAAAATTTCATTTTCTCCCCCATCATATCAGCAGCATTTTAAGTGTTCAGTATTCATGTGTACCTGTATCTGCTGCATAGCTGCATAGGCAGCACGGATAGAGATCATTACCACTATAGCAGAGCATTCTGTTAGCTAGCACCAAAATAGAGAGCTGTCACTTAAAGAACGGCTGAGGCAAGCTTAGTTTAGGAACAAATCACAGAAGATGGGGTGATTATTTTAATTTCTTTGAAATATTATTTTGTGGAAGGCAAACTACACATTCTGTATGACAGCAGCAGAAGATAACACCACACAGAATTACTATGATTTATGAAATTTTGTATATGTGTATGTTTTCATATATATAAAATCTTGAGCATTATAGCTCTTAAAATATCTAGCTAATCTCCATACTGATGCCTGTTTTATGTCTCATTATCCCTAGAACAATGGCAACTTGGGGAGGTTCTACTCAGTGTGCCTTAGATGAAGAAGGAGATGAAGATGGTTATCTTTCAGAAGGAATTGTTCGGACAGATGAAGAAGAAGAAGAGGAGCAAGATGCCAGTTCCAATGATAACTTTCCTAGTTATCATCCTAGTATGAATCAAAATTCTTATAATGTAAAGGAAACTAAAAATAGGTTAGTTTCTGTGTTTAAATTTTACTTGATTTTAAGTATCTCAGGTCTTTATGACACCAGTCAATTCTGTAGTTCACATCACCTAACCAAGTACCCTGAAATTTAGTTCAGTAATAGTACCATCTACTCAAAAGTAGTGCAGATCTTACAAATTAAAGATTAGTCACACAAGAGTATTCTTTTTAGTGCAAATGCCCAGCTTAACTGTATTCTCCTGTCTTCACTAAAATGAGAGTTTCCACAATCTGTCTTTAGATTTAATCATTTGTACAACTCAGGAAATCACATTACCAATTTATTTTGAAGTATTCGACTTGGTCATTTAACGTGGAATAGTTATGAGTCAATGTCTAGAGTGAGAAAGTGTGTAGCGCTTCCGCGCCTTCTTTGGGTACAAGCATTTTCATTGGTTACCACCCTTGAACTTCTCTGAAGTCATTATTTAAGAGATTTTATGGAAGTTTCATTATGTAGTCATGACTGACTACATAGATAGACCATTGATAATGAGACTCAGTCTCTGGTTCCATTTCCTTCCCTTCCCGAAAGGTCAGTGGGTAGGTCTGGAAGTAACAACCTTTTAGTGACATAATGGGATTTTCTGGAAACCACTTCCTTCATCATGAAGGACTTTCTAAGTATCGAGTCTTTGTTATAAGCTCTGGCTTTGTTAAAGGGGGCTTCTTCTGAAAAACAAAAGAGAATCTGCCCCTCAGGAGATTCTAAACATTTTAGGGGTAGGGGGTACCCAGAACACAGGGGTGTTCTTAAACTAGATACATTTTTTTTTTTCCTAACGCAAAGATGTTGCTGCAATAGATTCCACCTAGACCAGGTCAAGAATCATTCCTAAGCTTTCATCTTTGCTCCTGTTTAGGGGAATTAAGCAAAAAATGAAAAATTTCAGGAAGTGGAAAAGTTCTGTTAATAAACTAATTGTATTGCTGGCAGCAGTGGTATATCCCAAAAGTCACAGCTGCTCCTTGAAAGGACCAATTGAGCCCAGAACAATGTAGTGAGACCCTGGCTTGAAAACAAAGCAAAGCAAAAAAACAAGACAAAACAAAACAGGAAGCAATATTGTTGTTTATAGTTTTTTAAATTACATTTTTGTGTGGGTGTGTGCATTTTTGTATATGCGTATGTGTCATGGTGAACAAATGGGGTGCAAGAACGCCTTGCAGGGATAGATTCTGTCTTTCTCCTCTGTGGGCCCTTGGGATTGAACTCAGATTATGAGGCTTGGTGGCAAGTGCCTGTACTGCTCAGTCCTCTCTGCTCTGCATTGTTATTTCTAGCAGTGATAAAACTTTATGAATAAGTTAACTAGATACAGTAGTGCCACTTGATAAAGCATGAAGAATGGAAAAGTGCTCTAGTCAAAAGGAAAGTTTTCTTTTGTAGAATATAGTTAGAGTGTAAGAATATAAATGAGAAAGACTAGAAAGCAGTTAAAGAATAATTGAATGGACTGGAAATCTGTGATTTTTTTTTTCCCCTCTTTATTTTTTCATGTTTAATACTGAAGAAAGAAATACTGGTCCAGAGACTAGGGTTTAATGTTTGTTGTTGTATTTTAAAATTGAAGTTGTCGCATGTGATGACTTAAGGCTCTGAATTCTGCATTAGGTGGAAGAACAATCGCCCTGTTTCAGCAGATGGAAATTACCGTCCTTTAGCCAAGACAAGGCAACAGAATATCAGCATGCAACGACAGGAAAACCTTCGGTGGGTGTCGGAGCTCTCTTACATAGAAGAGAAAGAGCAGTGGCAAGAACAGATCAATCAGCTAAAGAAACAACTTGATTTCAGTGTCAACATTTGTCAGACTTTGATGCAAGACCAGCAGGTAAATTTTATCTTTGAAATGTATTTTTTTTAATTTACATAGTTTTGAAGCAGTACAAAATTCTTCAACACATTGGTTAACTATTGCCAAAATTTTCTTCCAACAGACTTTATCTTGTTTGCTGCAGACTCTTCTAACAGGTCCTTACAGTGTTATGCCAAGCAATGTGGCATCTCCTCAGGTACACCTTATAATGCACCAGCTAAACCAGTGCTACACACAGCTCACGTGGCAGCAGAATAACGTTCAGAGGTAATCTGCTTGACTGAAAGTATTAGTACTGGATAGTGAGTGCCCAGTGAGGGTTTTATAAGTCCCTTCAAGGAGAAAGAGGCATGAGCCAAACTGCAGGAGGTCTGTTATTGCAGGCCTGATTTTTGTTTATAAAATTTGTATTGAATTATATACTTAATGTTGGACAAAATATATAGTATATATATATAAATTAGTGAGCAGGCAAAAATATAGGTTCTGGATTATACCTATGTCTGTTAGAACGAAGCTCAGTACTTGTTCCAATGGCAAAGTTATTGAATTAGGCTAGCAGAGCAAGCAATATTTGTTGTAGGGTCAGAGCAGTCTGTCTATTCTAAGTGCTGTTCAGTCATTTCTTACCTGTGTTGTTTTTGAATTTAGTTTGTTGATGGTACTTTTAAACTGACTTTAAATTACTGGCTTAACTTTTTGTAGGTTAAAACAAATGCTAACTGAACTTATGCGCCAACAAAGCCAGCATCCAGAAAAAACTAGAAGCAAAGAAAGAGGCAGTAGTGCGTCACACCCCTCTTCTCCCAATTTATTTTGTCCTTTCAGCTTTCCAACACAGCCTGTCAGTCTGTTGAATCTGCCTGGGTTTTCTAACTTCCCTTCATTCGCACCAGGTAGGTAACTGAAAACCTGAAGGAAAAATAAGTAAATGCAAAGATTTTGAACTGGGTATGATATTACATGCCTAAAATTCCAGCACTCAGGAAGTAGAGCCAGTAGGATTAGGAATTCAAGGCCATTCTCAGATACACATACTGAGTTTGAGGCCAAACTGAGCTAAATGAGATCTGTCGCCAAAAAGAAAAAAAAAGAGTTTGAAATTATGATTTATCTATTGTATTGATTTTTCTTTTTTTATTGTTTCAGGGTGTTTTGTATGCATATAATGTGTTTTGAGCAAATTCCCCCCTCCCTATGGATTCTTCCTATATCCCACATCACCACTTTTCCCTCCCAACTTCATGTACTCTGTTTGTTTGTTTGTTTGTTTTGTTTTGTTTTTAAACCTACCAAGTCCACTTAGTGTGCTAGTATGTGCATGGATGTAGGCAATCTACTGGGGTATGAGCTGCATTCTCTCTTCCTCTCTTAGCAGCCATCAACTGACAGTGGCTTTTCAAGAAGGGGTAGGACTTTGTGAACCCCTTCCCCATCTATATTACATGACTTTTAAAATATATGATACCTTTATTCTTTGGAAATTTCCTACATGCATAAAATGTATTGTGGTCATATTCACTGCCGAGTCATCCTCCCTAATTTTCCAGATCTACCCTCCACCCTCTCCCAACTTTTTGTACTTTTAAAAAAACGACCAAGTCTAATTTAGCTGTAGCTGCTCATAAACTCCTGAGTGTGGGGCCATCCACTGGAGCTTGGGTGACCGACTGGGGGCTGCACCCTTAAAGAAAACTGACTCTCCCTCTTTCATAATGTCACTATGTCAGTAGCTCCTCAGCTAGGGGTGGGGAGGTGGGGCTCATGAACCCCTCCCTCTTCCATGCTAAACTGTTGACTGCCTTGGTCTTGAATAGGCCTACTGCAGACAGCCCAGTTGCTGTGAGTTCATGAATGCAGCAAGAGTCCAAAAGACACTGTTCACTGTGGTCCTCCTCAAACTCTAGTTCGTAAAAACTTTTTGTCCCCTCTTCCTAAATGTTCCCTGAACTATGTGGGTAGGGCCTGCATTATAGATGTCCCATTTGTGGCTGAGCACTTCATTGACACGTATTCTCTACTTTGATCAGTTGTGAATGTATTGCATGAATTTTTGGCATGTTTTAGAGTTGCGAGAAACACTGTTAAAGTTACATTTTTCTACATTGTTCTTCTAATGCAAAGTTAATAAGCATGACTGCTAACAAAACTCAGCTATTTATTCAAGGGAAAGATATTAATCTTGTTTAAGGGCTGCTGTCACCAGGCAAAACATTATAGGGGAGTAAAAGATGAATAAGATAGTACTTAGGAGGAGCCGTATCTTGTTGAGTATATTTAGTGTAGGGTTTTATTTATTAAGGTGGTTTTAGGTGTTTTTATTGTTTATTTGCTTGGCTTTGTATTTCCTTGATGTGCCAGGTACTATATGTTACTGAGATCCAAAGATGAGTTAAGATTAAATCTTAAAAAGAATTCAGAATTTAGTTAGGAAGGTTAATAATGTTCATAAATGCTCACAGCAATGCAGTGATTGCTATAGTAGGGGTACAAATACGTGGAGAATATGAGCAAGTTGGTTTTAGAAAAGATGTATCTAAGCTAAAGGATGAATAGGGTCATTTCCTTAATGGTTAAAATGGGAAAAGCTTTTTAACCACTTAAGAGTTTCAAAGCAATAAAATATCATTTGGAGAATTTAGAGGTAGCTCAGTGTGCCTAGTGCTCAGAGTCAAGGCAGGGAAGTGATTGATGTAGCTGGAGAGGGGCAAAGACCTTTTGTGGCCTGCAAAAGAAGCTTAAGCTTTATATTGCAATTAAGAGGGACTACAGAAGTATTTTGAGCTGGGGAATAACATGAGATTTTTTTTTTTCTTTTTTTTTGGAGCTGAGGACCGAACTCAGGGCCTTGTGCTTGCTAAGCAAGCGCTCTACCACTGAGCTAAATCCCCAACCCCAACATGAGATTTTTATTTCAGCAAGATTATACTGTGGTACTATTGAGGGATTGGAGGGAAGGAGCTAAGAGTAACTGACTCGAAGGCTTCGAGTGATGTTAGGGAAAGAGTGATAGCCTGAGCAATGGTAAAGAATGGCAGTAGTGGTAAGAAAACACTTGAAAGTATTAGAATAAGTCAAGTGGCCAGTTGATCACGAAGGAAGAAGAATTGAATGTATTTGCCAAGGAATATAAAAAACATAAAGGTTGAGAATTCTTCATGATTATTAATATCCATATTCACAATGTATTTCCTTAACAAGATTTTCAAAGCATGGGCATTAAAACTTGAACAGGCTCTTTTTTACTTCATGAATATTGACTAATATTGATAGCATACATTACTTGAGTAGGCTTTT
>CABHPR010153403.1:21191-31954 GCA_902168415.1 Peromyscus melanophrys | reverse complement strand
TGGCTGGTGGGTGACCCATGCCATGTAGGCATGGCGGTGGGATGACGGGTGGGGTGACAGGTGGACATTTACAACCCAGACACTGCATTTGTGTGGAAATGGTTTATTATAATAGAGAGAGAAAGAGAAGATAGGAACGAGGCAGTGAAGAGAGAGAGAAAGTGTTGTTTGAATTTAGATGGTTTTTTAATAAAAAGCCAGAGTCAGATATCAGGGTGAAAGCAGAAAAATGAGAGAAGCAGAGCAGCCAGACACTAGTCCTTACCTCTACGAAATCCTCAGCCTAAAGAGAGAGTTCCTGTTTCTTCACACCTTATATACCCTTCCCTGCCCTGCCATATTACTTCCTGGGATTTAAGGCATGTGTGCTTCCCAAGCAAAGGCCTGAGATCTCAAGTGCTGGGATTAAAGGTGTGTGCCTCCACTGGCTGGCTTCTGTGTCTAATCTAGTGGCTGACTCTCCCCTCTGATCGTCAGGCAAGTTTATTAGGGTACACAATATGTCACCACAGAAAAGAGAGGGAGGGAGAGAGAAGGATTGAGGGGTGTACACCTTATGGGAGTGGAGAGAAAGAGAGAGAGGAAGGGGAGGGGTTTTTCCTTTACATCAGGATTCAGGGCAGCCCCAAGTGGAGGGAATTTCAAGGGGTGGGTCAGTATATTATCATTCCTCCGTTTTGATTGTTGTAAAAAGAGATGAGTTATGGAAGCAAGTGGGGGAACAGGGGCGCTGAATTCCCGAGACTGCTTCAAGCTGACAAAGAGCGAAGTGGGGAGGGAAGAGCACGGCGGAAGATCTAAGGAACGTTCCTTGAGGGAGCTGAGGAGGCAGGTTGCAGCAGTGGTGTTCCAGGAGATTGGGGGGAAATGGCACACCAAATCAGGAGTATAGAAGCCATGGCATCTGCTATTTCCCTGGAGGTCAGGCAGGAACAATGAATCTGCGAAATATGCTCAAAAAATAGGTGGGGTCAGAAATGAACTATGGAGATTGTTAGTTTTCATTAGACCAGATTTCTTGATGCAGTAGCACAACTTTTCCCAGGAGCCTGTAGGTATCTGTAAGACAGCTGAAATGGATTTACATCATGGCAAAAGGGTTAAAAATCCATTTAAGGACTCTTAAGAACTCTTTGTAATCAATGTTCTATTAGTTTATCAAAGCTGCATTTATCAGTATTAAAACTTTGTACCTCTGGAATTATATCTGAAACCAGTCTACTCTGTACCATAAAGTCTGTGAATGAGGCATACCTGTCTGTATTTGGAGAGCATATATATATATAAAATCTTGGGATTGGGGCTGTTAAACTGATACCCTAGTCATCAAACATCATCCAATCTGAGAAGGATAAATTTAAGGAGAAGTGAGACAGCTTTCCAGCTACCTAGGCAGCAGTCCTAAGTCTCTTCGTGGTCATTGGGGGGACAGAAGCCCCAAAGGCCCCAGAAAATCTGGCAGATTTTTTTTCTGTGGATTAGAAATTGGGGGGACATTACCCACCTTGACTTTGTGGTATGAGGCAGTTGGTCCTCCGTTGTGCCTCTTATTCACAGTCTGGACAGGATCTCAGCTTTTCGCTGCATAGCCAGCCTTGCCATAAGCTTCCAGGTGGAAGTTCTTCTGCAGCCATCCATCTTCTTGGAGATGATACAGGATGCTGCCAGGAGCTTACATGTCTCTTTATCATAAAAAGGCTTTTATATTAAATGCCACATTCTCAGATCTCTACATGTGTTTGAGGACTGGGGGAACAAAATCTGTTAGATGTGTTTATAACTTTGAGAGCATATATATGACTTAAATCTGAATGTACAGGTTTCCCAGTTACAGCTTAATGAAGTTAGCGAGGACAGGGGGGTTGATCTTTAGTACTGCCAGATTAGCAGAGACTGGAGGAGCATGGGCCAGTGGACGAGGAGGGAGCTGGGATGGGGTAGGCACAGTTTTCCACAATGAGGTATAAGGCCCAGCAGACTGACCTCCAGCATCCCAGAGGGTCAACGAGGGCCAACGATAATGGCGCAAGATAGCCAATGCACCGTCATAACAAAGGCTATGGGCCGTAGAATTGAGTGGGCACAGGCCATCTCCGTATGCCATCATATAGGGTTGGGGGTTGAAAGACACATGGTACCAGCAAGTGAAACAAGACAAATCCTCATTTGTGGGAAAATGGCCAGAGGGGAAGGGAGGAATCTTACTGATCCAGTAGGGTGAAGTGTCCCCATCAATGCTCCAGCTGAAAAAAATGGTGGGTGGTACAGGATCCCAGAGCTTGTCAGACTGCTGGTGGGCAAGTGAAGGAAGTGGGATTGCCCAGCGACGTTGGGCGCCAATGTTATGAATTATGCATGGGGACCCCGAGGGTATCCTGTGTGTGCAGGGAAACATGCTGGCATGCTGGGCAGATGCAGTGGTGGGCTGGCGGGCAATCCATGCCATGTGGGCATGGTGGCAGGGCAGCGGGTGGACATTCACAACCCAGACACTGTATCCACACCAAAATGGTTTATTATAATAGGGAGACGAAGAGAAGATAGGAAAGAGGGAGAGAAGAGAGAGAAGGGGGGGGGGTCAAGGGTTGCCCACCTCGTGGGGGGGGAAAGAGAGGAAGCGGGGGGGGGTGTTTCCTTTACACGGGGAGCGGGGGGGGGGGGGGGGGGGGGGATTTTAAGGGGTGGGTCAGAATATTAACAGTTTACACCTGACAGTTCCTTTAAAATAAAGCATACTGTACATTTTTAACATTTGAAATGAGATGGACAGCAGTAGTGGCTTCTGTGTGTCAATGTCGTGTGCTGATGGAACTGGACTGACAGTGGTGGTCTGTCCTGTGATATTGAAAACGATAAGTAGGTGGACAAAAGAGGGGGGAAAAGAGGTATATAAAAAGTAAAATAATCAGGATTTAGATGATTAATTTGACTAAGGAAGAGGGGACATGAAGAAAATTATTTATATTCACTATAAGGACCAAGAATATATTAAGAGGAAATGGGAGAAGACGTCAGGAATACTAATAGAAGACTTCATAGGTGAGCAAAGGAGAGTATGTGGCTCTTCAAGGGAGAGGATGTGTGTAATGAGTCTTGTTGGACTTTCTTTGTACCACCAGCCCCCAAAATAATGACAAGGAGACTTATTATTATTATGAAAACTTGGCCATAGCTTAGACTTGTCTCATTAGCTCTTATAACTTAAATTAACCCGTTTCTATTAATCTGGGTTCTGCCACGTGTCTCTTAAATCTCCTCCATTCTGTACATCCAACTCCCTCAATGTCTCATTGGCTAATTCTGTGTGCCAAGATTCATCCCCTGAGTTCCTCTCTCTGCCAGAAAGTCTTGCCTAACCTCTCCTGCATAGCTATTGGCTGTTGGTTTTTTATTAAACCAACCACAGTGATACATCTTCACACAGTGTACAAATGTCCCACAACAGATGTAGACTTAGAGGAGTGTCTTAGGAGGTAATTAACCACCTAGCTAAAGTCATACTGCATAAAAGTAGGAAATAATTAAGGAAACTGCCAGAGGAAATGGGTGGTCAGTAATTACAGTAACCTTTTATGAACGGATAGAACATTTCACCATTAGCCTACTATCAGATTTAAAATAGTGTTTTCTTTCATATTTTAAATTCTGATATGACTGCCATTCTTTCAGACTTTAATTTAGTTACTGACAGTTCCGTAATACTTAGACTTTGTATTTAGATAATTTTATAAATTTGTTATACTAATATATTTTTGCAGTTTAACATATTTTGTGGGTATTAATAATTTTTGGATAAAATTCAGCCTTAAGTATTGAGTTAGACTTTTCCAAAGTGATAATCAAAAAAGGTAACTTAAAATTTGTGTTGGCTGGGAGGTTGAACACATGGTTTTGTTAATTGCTCTTTCATATGTTTGCTTGTTTGTTTGTTTTGCTTTGTTTTTCCAGACAGTGTTTCTTTGTGTAGCCCTGGCTGTCCTGGAACTAGCTCTGTAGACCAGGCTGGCCTCAAACAGAGTTCCGCCTGCCTCTGCCTCCGGTCCGGAGTGCTAGGATTAAAGTCAGCAACTGCCCTACTCAATTGTATCTTTTTGAAGTTCCCTGTATGTTAACTAATTCTCAAATACTTGCCTTATTGCCTCTGCAGATTTGATAATGGGCTGCGTTAAAAGTAAAGAAAACAAAAGTCCAGCCATTAAATATACACCGGAAAACCCTCCAGAGCCTGTAAGCACAAGTGCCAATCATTATGGAACAGAACACACCACAGTTGCCCCGACCTCTTCCACAAAGGGAGCACCGGTCAATTTTAACAGTCTTTCCATGACGCCATTTGGAGGGTCCTCTGGGGTGACTCCTTTTGGAGGCACGTCTTCCTCATTCTCAGTGGTGCCAAGTTCATATCCTACAGGTTTAACAGGTGAGATTCAAATGGATAGTTACAGAAAATATAACCTTGGGCTTTACACACTTCAGGTCTGGCCACTGCTAGGGAAACTTCCTTTTTAGCAAATTTCCCAAAAAATTGTGTGAGCAAATAAAGTCTGTAACAAAAGGCAGTCTGACTCTGTAGCTGCACCACCCTCAAGTTTTCAGGGTTTTTTTCTTTCTTTCTCTTTTTCTTTCCTTTTTTTTTTTTTTTTTTGGTGGAGCTGGGGATCAAAAGCAAGGCCTCCAGCATAACATGCTAGGCAAGCATGGAGCTGTATCTCCAGCCCTGAAGTCTTAATATATATAATAGGGTTCTGGGAAATTTGATGAGAACTGACTGTGACTATTTACCGAATTATACCATAAATTGTTTCATTAACTCATTATCTAAGTAATTATTGAGCATCTACTGTGTGGCAGACAATGAGAATACAGAAATTTAAAAACGTTCATTCTGTACCCCAGCAATTTGTTAGCTCCTTAGGACTGTAAAGTGCTGTATTATTTATTTAATAAATGTTAATGTATGGTAGTTTATTAACATAGCACACTGTTTTCTATCAGATACCGAGTTTATTATATTTATTTATTTTGTGTGTACACTCTTGCATGCCCATAGTGTACATGTGGAAGTCAGAGGACAATTTGCAGGAGTCAGTCCATTTTCTCCTTCCACCATGTTGGTTCTGGGGATTGAACTGAGGTCATCAGTGTTGGCAGCAAACACCTTTATTAGCTAAGCCGTCTCACTTGCCCGGGTGCTGATTTTAAAAAGGAAAATGAAGCTTAGAGTTCAGATAGTTTTCCTCCAGAGTCACAGTTGATAAGCAACAGATTTAGTACCCTAGTCCAGAACTCCATTTATTACATTGTCATTTCCTTTCAGAAGATGGCAAGAAGTGATAGTTGACAGTCTTGCTGTGGAATCCGGTAGTCCTAAAAGTGTCGATTTTAAAAAGAAAGAAAATAAACTCATTTGCTCCACGTCCCACATTAGGATGCTTTTCTCTTAAAATAACAAAGAACAGCTGACTTAGAAAACAGTGATCTCCAGGATTCCCTGATGTGAGGGTTCCATGATGTCAGCAAGGCATGGTGTTACTTTCATCTCTCTCCTCTAATCTTTGGAGTGCCTACCTTAGCTTTGGGTGTAAACAGGTACCAAGGACAAATGGAATGGCTCCTGTCCTTATTAATAATCAATGGGGGCAAAAAGAGGAAGTCTCTTCTACAAGCATGGACTGTATGTACGTTTGTCTTCCTCAGTCTGCTCACTTCTGGACCAGGAGAAGTAGCCAAAGGACTTTACTACACTAGATCTTTAGATAGCATTTGGAGAGTGGTAGACATCATAGTTGATCACAGTTCTGATCTCAGCCAACAAGTGACCATGGTGCTATTTCTGATAGTTAACACAAGCCTTGAAATTACTTGGGAAGGGTATTTAAATTTAATTTAAAGGTAATTAAAAATGGCTAGAGTAAATAAATGTTGATACAAAAAGACATTTCTTTAGTTACTTAAAGCAATTTTTAAAAATACTGTATTTTTATTCATTGTGAATTTCATGCATCATACAATGTATTTTGATCCTTTTCAACTCCCACAATCCTGCCCCTAACTCTTCCCAGATCCACCTCCAGTACTTAAAGCTATTTACGTATTTGAAATATTCCATTCATGGGTGTTCATTTCGTAGCTAAAAAATGGGGTGGGGGGACCAGAATGTCTTGTACAAGACATAGAGAGGTGAGCAACATAAACGAAGTTTCTGAACCTGGTGAAGTTTATATTATAATGTTTGAATAATAATTGGTGAATAAACAGCTAAACAGTGATCATTAGTGTTTAAGTATTGTGCAGGCAAAAACAAGATGATTGGTGAAGGACCCACTTGAACTGATACTTAATTGATAGATATGACCTATGAGAAAGAAGGAGCAAAATAACAAAATTAGCAAACACAAAGTTCAAAAAGTATAAATGTACTTGGAACTTTTGAAGACCAATGAACACAAATGGAAGAATTGTACAAGGCTAGACAGTTGGACAGGACACTGTAATTACTTAGGACCATAGACTATATAGAAGGGGTTGTTTGAGTGTTATTCAAAGCTAGAAAGAAGCTTTGAGATTTAAGGAAAGGATTTTGCTTGTTGGGTTTCCTCTTTAAGAATACTCTAGGGACTGTAGAGATGGCTCGGCAGTTTAGAGCACTGGATGCTCTTCCAGAGGACCCGAGTTTGGTTCCAAGCATCCATATCAAGCAGCTCAAAACTACCTGTAACTCCAGCTCAACACCCTCTGGCCTCCTCAGGCACCTGTACATATATGGCTTACACTCGTATACGCATACACTTAAATAAAAATAAATCTTGAAAAGTAATTAAAACTCACTCTAGGAGCTGTGTGAAGAATGGATGATAGTGAAGCAGAGTAGAAGCAGGTTAGGGAGGTAGTTTCTGATGCCTGCATTCCTAGTGAGAGGTGGCCACAGTAGAAGTGGAAAGTAGGTAAATCATCTATTTTAGAGCTAGAACTAACGGTCCCGACTTCATCGCACTCCCCTTTCCTCAGAGAAAAATGGCTTGGGCAAATACAAATTAAAGGAGAAAAATCAAGAGCTTCATTTGTTTATTATAAATTTTGAATCCTTACTAGACGTTGAAGTAGAGATGTCAAATAAGCAAGTTGATTGATGACTAAAGCTTAGAGGAGAATCCAGCTGAGTGAGCTGATGCTGTGTATGAATGTGTTCTTATACCTTTGCTTTTCTCCTACTTTGTATTTAGATGCAGTAAGTTTTATTTTCCATGTCGTTTCCATGCATTTTCCATGTCACAGTATTTGTATTTATCACTCATTTGTAGTTATACTACCTGCTTTTTCCCTCTCCCATTTAAAGAAAATACTGATGGATATAAACTAATAATGAATGCAGCAAATCAATTGAACTATACAAGATAGAGTTTATACGTAATTGAGTTAAGACTATATTGGTCAGCTGGATGTAGTGACACACATCTTTAATCCCAGCACTCAGGAGGCAGAGGCAGGCAGATCTCTATGAGTTGGATGCCAGCCTGGTCCACAGAGTGAAGCCTTGTCTCAAAAAGAATGTTTGTCAGAGGTCAGTTCTAAAAGCATAGCTCAGGGCTGATCTTACATGTAGGACGCTAAGGATTTGATCCTCTCACACCCTTCTCAGAAAAAAGTTGGTAAAAAGATATAAATTTTCAGTAGGAATAAGTTCAAGAATTTCATTGTACAACCTTGTGACTGCTTAGTAACAACAAATTGTATTGAAAATCGGTAAAAGTAGGTTTTAAGTTTCTTAAAAAAAGTTTAAGTTTTAAGTTTCTTTCCTAAAAAAGATGAATAAATAATGTAACCTGATTTAACCATTCCATAATTTATTCATGTTTCAAAACATTTTATTATACTTGATAAATATATACATCTTTAAAAAGTGATATAATTAATTTTTAAAACTAGAATACCTGCTATTAAGTATTCTAAACACTGCAATGTCATTTTTATTGTGTATATGCTCTGTAATTCTGATTGTACATAATAGATTAGATATTAAATATGCTTGTCTTTTAACTATATTTACACATTGCTGATCTGACAACTACTTTTTATTTTATACTATATAATTCATATTAACCATGCCCTTAACTTTTAAGACAAATATGACATTTTCATTTGTAAGTATAAAGTGAGCCTTAAGAAAACCTTAATGATTGCTGTTAATGGTTGTAGATGGAAGTGTCTCCATGTTTGAGGCAAGGAATTGAAGGCAGGTACCAGTAGTCTGTGTGCTTTCCCCTCCCAAAGAATTGATCTGCAATGTGGCTGCCTTTTCAAACTACACATATTGTTTCAGAAGTGAAATTATAGTTACTTCAGAGTTTGTAGAATTTTAGAATTTATACAGTACAGTATGTGGTTTTACAGGAAGCCTTAGGAGAACATTTTATCAAAACTCAGCTTCTAAAAAAATAAATACTAAATACTAGAGCAAGGAGGAAACTGAGCCTAAGCGTTTACTAGCAATGATTGTTTATTTCTTTCATGCATTCAGGTTTATCATTTACCTTGGTCTTTTTTTCCTGTGCCAGGTGGTGTCACTGTATTTGTGGCCTTATATGATTATGAAGCTAGAACTACAGAAGACCTTTCCTTTAAGAAGGGTGAAAGATTTCAAATAATTAACAATACGTAAGTTTTGTGTATTTTTTTCTAAGAGAGGAACCTGGTCTCTGCATTGGACCACTGATGGAGTTGATGATGTGGAGATGAGAGTGGTGGGGTACGGGTCTTGGTCTTTGGGTTAGATGATGATGCATTTGGCTTCTTGAGACACATTGGATAATATATTGCTACAAGCAGAAGTTACTACTTTTGCAAATTGTGCTTACGGAGTTAGTCTGTAAACAGAGTGAGATTTTAGAAGAAAGAGTTCTTTCTAGGTGTGGTGGCACTAACCTATAATCACAGCACTAGAGAGGCTAAGACAAAAAGATCTTGAGTTTGAGGCTAGCCTAGGCTGCATAGTGAGTTCCAAGTCAACATGGGCTGCATACTTATCAAGTTCCTGTCTCCAAAATGATGCCCCTTATAAAAAGATCTTTAGGAAGTAAAATCTGTATTTATATAAGTACCAGATGACTTTAAAACCTTATTTGTTGGGGGAGTGGGTAGGATATGGAAACCTTGTACTCTGAAACTTACCAAGTTGTGTTTTTCTTATGTTTACTCTTAGACTTTGTCATTTAGCAGTCTGCCATAGAAAATTTGATGCTTGTTATGCAGCAGATTTCATAATTTCATTAACACGCATAACAAATACTTTGTAACTTCTCAAAGCACATACTTATGGTCTTCTTTGCTTCTAGTCATGTTTCCCTCTATCGTTGTTTTACCATCTGTTACCACTTACTGTTCCAGAACATAAACCGTGATTGTGTGTCTCTGCCTTCAGATCCTTCAGTAGCTAATGATGCTGTGAAGACTTAAAGCTACCCAGCCATACTGAAGTACTTGCAGTATTTTGAGTACAATAGTTTCTCACCCTCTTCATGCCTATACACATACTGTTTCTTTTTCTAGAATGACTTTTGGTCTATTTCTTTCTTTTTTTGTGGGGTGGAAGGGTTGCTCATTTGAGATGGGGAATAGAATCCTGACCCTCAAGCATGCCAGCCTGTGCTCTGTCACTAAGCTATACTCGATCCCTGTTTCTTTCCTCTTTCGAGTTCGCCTTCCTCATCCTTTAAAAGATATTTCCTATGTCCTTTTCAGTGGTTCCTCTCCTTGTCGTCTTCTTCTCCTGCCTGGCTCAGTTCCCACACCCTACTCTGTGAAGTGTTTCTCGTAGGTATTTGCATGATGCTCTACGAACCTCAGTCATGGCTGTCATCACATTGTAAATTACAGTTTTTCATTTGACTTGTCATTCTTTTAGACCAGTGGTTCTCAGTTTGAGGCAGAATCACACAGAAGGTAGTTAGCAGTGTCTAGAGGTGTTTTTGGTTGTCACAGTCAGGATGAGAGTGTGGCTGTTGTCCCCTGCATAACAAGCCACGGATATTGGTAAAGTCCTGCTATGTACATGACAAAGATCCATCAACTCCAAAGTGTCAGAGTTGTTAGTACCATTAAAATTGTCATCCCTGCTCCAGAGTCAGTTCTGAGCTGAAGGACTGCTGTTTGCTTTACACTTAGTAACACTCAGTGAATGACTCAGCTAATGCAAAGTTTTAGTCTAAGAAAGGGTTACCACAGGTTCTAGGCCAGCCAGGGCTACATAGTAAGACTTTATAATGAATATGAGAAAAGATTTAATATATTCTAGGACGCCACTAATCAATGTATCTATTTTCAAATAGTTAAATTATCAAAAACTTTCTTAATTCTTTTTTTAGGGAATAAATTCACTTTAAACGTGTATAAAAATTTCAGTTTGTACAATAACATGTAATCTTTAGTAGTGAATCACATATATAACTTCTTTTTAGAGATACTTTCATAGGAATTTTGGAAGAGCCAAGGTTAATATATTCTAAACAATATATAGTTCTCATGTTTTGAATTATAGTATTAGTCTTGCTGATATTTGGATATCAGTTTTTGAGTAACATGCTTGTTTTATTTGAATCAGGGTCTTGCTATATGGCCCAGTCTGACTTTGAACTCACTGTACTGCCCCTCACCTCCTGGGTGCTAGATCATAGGCTTTTTGCCACCACCACTAGAAATTCAACTTTTTTAAAGGAATAGTTTTGTGAGAGAAACACACACACACACACACACACACACACACACAC